>JAJOOF010000316.1:0-73113 GCA_029582545.1 Solanum lignicaule | reverse complement strand
GATTATGCTTATCGCTTATAGTCATTTTTTTTGCTTCCGCGACCAAGGATGTGTAATGATACGCTATGAGGCTTGTTTGGGGTTCCTTCGGGTTCCCCATTCGCCAGTCACGTCTAGGCCCTAGGCTTGGGTCGTGACATCATAGCACACCAACTTTTTTTGTATAGCTCATATGATACCCCTTTTATTTCTAGGACAATGCACAATGGATACAAATTAATCATTTATTTTCTTTCTTCTCTTTTCTTTCACGTTTTTTTTAATTTTTTATATGGAGGTGCTCAGTCTTTTTCATTACAAGTTTCCAAGGACAAACTTCTTGATTGGTTTTTTCCCTATTGTTACCACAACCCCAACTTAGGCTTTTGGCCTAAGTTGGCTATTCAAACAAACCAATGCTTTACGAATGTTATAGGTGGGAAGGACAAGACATTTTGACCAACCTGTTTAGACATTTGTGTTCACGTTTCATCCAAAGAAAGGTTAGGCTCAAATGGTGCCAAACTAGATTCACGCACTCACGAGGTGGTCACACAAAGGTATAACAATTGGGTTTAGTCTCAAAATTCATGCCTAAGATCATTTCTTTCATTCACCAATGCTAATCAATTGGACAAACAGGGCAAGTTCTAGGTATCATCATGCACACTTTTCAAGTTAACATCACCACACATGGCATACAAACACAATCATGTATTACAACTCTACAAGTTAAGCTCGCATGCAACGGTCATTGCAAGACTCACACTTGATATTCGACTAGTCACAACGAGATGCTAAGAGTTAACACAAGACTTATGCAACACAAATTACCTCGTTCGACTCACACAAACATATTGTTTAATCAAGAGCACCATTACAATCATGGATATTGATCACAAGTGATACTTAATTGTACAAGCAAACACTAACCAACATTCACTTCAAAGCAATTAAGAAGGATTCCAATGAATCAAAACAAAAGATCAATGTATTTACTAAAGCAAAATGAAGAACAACCCCAACAAAAATAAACAAATATCCCAATATGGAAAAATACAACCAAAAAGGTAGGTATCAAGATACATTCACCCCACCAAAAAGAAACAAGTAGTGTCCTCAATGCAAAAAAAATTTTGGAAGTAGAAACAGGAAATAAAATGGGGAGAGAGTAAAGATCCCTCTTTTTGGATAAGCCTGAGGTGAGCTTTGGCTCGCTAGTGTGGCCTAAACCTAGGCATTAGTGCCCGCTAAACTCAAAATCTGGAAGGATGTGCAACAACCTCCTTCGTGGGCTTAGACCCAGTAGAACCAACCATGTAAGTGTCACGTAGTGATGCATCCAAAGACACCAGTAGCATGTCACCCTCTAGATCCTCCATGTCCTCATACACATCAATCTCCCAATTAACCAAATCCTCCTCATCAGTCCCGGGAGTGTCGGCCTCCCCATTCTCATCAGCTGTAATAGCATCTCCGGTCAAATTAGTCGGATGTCACGACCCAAGGCTACGCCCTGGAAGCGACACAGTGTACTTGACCCCGAAGGGGTCTTATAACAATCCTCATAGCATAATCATTGCATAAGATACTTAGAAATAGTGCGAAATTTAAAACTTTTCTTTTGTAAATCCAACGATCGAAAACATTAAAAGCGAGCAGAAGTATATCGTCTCACATGGCCATCTAAACAACATACTTGAAACAAAACAAGGTCACGACCCTTTACAATCAATAAACTTAATGAATGGCTATTACATAAAAAGTAAGGAAACATCAACTACTTGCCCTCGCTTTATGAGGACATACCACTAAGTCTTGGGGAACTCAAATCCAAGTTCACTAGAGAAAACCACTCAAAGGCCGGAACCTACACTTGTAGTAAAACATGAAGAAGAATGGGTTAGCATAATTGAGTACTAAGTATGATAGCCATGCAAAAACATGCTTAAAATGGATATTTTATTTGAAAGTCGTGATATATGCCATTTTGATAAAATTTCATGAACATAAGCATAAGAGGCATAATGATCAACCATAACCAACATACAAGTCATTTATTCACATTAGAACATAATCATCGTATAAAACATTACCTGCACATTTAACCTTCACCTCAAGTAACCCTCAAGATATACTTTGTGCAATGTATAAATAGCGTCCCATACCACTATCCACACCAAGTGCCACGTTAAGGTCACC
The DNA here is from genome assembly GCA_029582545.1 of Solanum lignicaule. Lineage (NCBI taxonomy): Eukaryota > Viridiplantae > Streptophyta > Magnoliopsida > Solanales > Solanaceae > Solanum > Solanum lignicaule. The sequence goes on along the minus strand of JAJOOF010000316.1, from coordinate 70,932 downwards.
AAAAGTAAACTTACCATTCAACCTTACCATCCTTACACTATACTCATACATAAGAGACATAAACCTTTCATAAGCCGTATCACAACATAAGGACCATCACCTAAGACAACCCTAAGTCATACTTGTGCAATGTGCAAGTAGCATCCCATACTACAACTCACACTAAGTATTCCTTTGAAGTCACCATAGGCAAGGCACATTCATATACAATAAGTCGTAACAAGGAAGTAACTCATAATACAATCCAAGTATAGCATGCATCATCTCATTTAAACACAAGTCACATTCTTCATTAGCTTCATTACATTAATAGCACCTTCATTCATTCGACATTAGATAAACATTCTTCATTAACATCATCATAAGAGCACATTCATTACACTTAACATTATAAAGGAACACACCACAACCTCTCTCAAAGTCTACTTGTGCAATGCATAGATGGTGTCCCATACCACCACACACACTAAGTAGTGCAATCTTAAGAAGCCATAGTTTATTAACATTTTTTGTGGGGTAATCTTTAATAGACATAGACCATGTGAGCAATTCATGGAATCCCGGTGTCACCCTCACCGGATAAGGGATTCCTACTTACCTGAGGTAGGACCATTGTTTTTAGCTTAAGTGGATCAACTAGCTACACCTATGTGGGCACATAGTTTAAGGGATAATGAGATTGCTACTAGACACTTCGCCTCAACTCACGTGAGGGCATCCATCTCAAGAGATTGCTATTAGAAACCCCGCCTCAACTCACGTGAGAGCTTTCATCTCATATCACTATCCATTCGATGCTTAGAATTATTCCCCACGGAGTACTTAACATTCATTACATTCGTTCATTATGGGTTAAAAGATTGTTACTAGACACTCCACCTCAACTCACGTGAGGGCATCCATCTCAAGAGATTGCTACTAGAAACCCCACCTCAATGCACGTGAGACCTTCCATCTCATATCACTATCCACTCGATGCTTAGCATTATTCCCCGCGGAGTACTTAACATTCATTACATTTGTTCATTGGAAAGCTCATAGATTCAAAGAGATTGTTACTAGATACCCCGCCTCAACTGACATGACGGCATCCATCCAAACCCAACATTCATTCATTGGAAAGCTCATAGATTCAAAGACTAGAATTGCCTTTCACCTAAGAACCCCATATTGTGAGAAAGTGCTTTCACAACATGTCAATTTGATTCATTTAAGGATAATCGAGAATAGCCTTTCAATCAAACCATCATCATTAGCATAATCATAGAAAACTTCATTCATTCTTCACTCAAGTGTGTGTGTATGTGAGAATAGCCTTTCACATAGATCATCATCATTCATAAGTGTTAATAAAAATATAACATTCAATCATAACACAATTACATTCTAAGCATGATCATAATACATCCATTGTGATCACACACATATACTTTACATCATAAACATACATAATCCTTCATGAAATTAACCCTTAGGGCTATGAACCAACAACAATCCATAAATCCAAACTACTACAATAGATAAGGAAATTGAAATGATTCAATCACTTAATTCAATATAAACATCAACAATTAAACATACTTGCATAATCAATCAACTCTCAATCACAAATCACGATTTAGGAAATTGGGGGAAAACATGGGTTCTAGGAAGAAATTATGTTAATTCATCTTCAGATCCACAATTCATTCATAATTCAATGCAACCATGCCTTTGAAAATCGTTTGGAATCGAACCCATACCAAGATTGAAAACTAGGGTTTTAGAGAAAAATTGGAGACTTGAAATAACTTTTGAGATTGGCTCCTTGAGAAACTAAGTCAAGGATGAAGACCACCTTACCTTTCTATTAATTCCCCACAAAATTTGAGGAAGAAACACCTCGAATCCACAAACACTAGTTTCAATGGTTCCCTTCTTTTTTCTTGAGTTTTGAGAGAGAATTTTTTAAAGGAGGAACTATTTGGTTGATTTGGAGAAATAAGGAGTAAATGAATTGTTCAAAGACTTAAAACTACATATACTAGTGATATAAGCCATTTAAAATCGATCCCACATAATAATTAATAAAAGGGAAATTACTTAAAACTCCCCATTTTAGGCATCCCCACCAGGGACCACGCCCAATTTAACGGGACGTGAGGGGCACCACGACTCGTGGTGGTGCCCGTGGTCCCCTAGGCAGTGTGCCTCTCAACCTTCACAAGCCCTCAATGGCCTAAGGGAGGACCACGATACCTTCCACGATTCGTGGTCAAGACCACAAGTCGTGGTGATGGTCGTGGTCTTGAGGCAGTTGCTTGGCCAAGCTACCTTGCCTCCCCTTGAGTCCAAGTGATCTTGACTACCACTTTGACCTACCGTCTAGGGCACCACAGCTCGTGGTGGATCCTGTGGTCTTTGGGGAAGTAGCTCCCTCATCAAGCTAAGGCAATCCCACGAGCCTTCCCATGGCCCATGGTCATGACCACGAGCTATGAAGTAGCTCGTGAAGGGGAGCCTTTACTTGGCACCATTCTAGGGCTTACTGCCTAGCCAACCATGGGTGGCACCACGACTCGTGGTGGCCACCACGGGTCGTGAAGACCCTCGTGGTCTAGGAAGGCAGTAGATAGGCCTAGTTTTTGGTAGCCTAGCTTCCCAAACCATGGCCTACACCCAAAACCCTTAGCCCTTGCCCTTAAAATCTTAACGTTAACCCCCTCGTTTAGGCTCTAGTTTAATCTATCATTTTCCGAGTCGCTACATCGGAGGGATCTCCGAATAAACTGGAACCGGAGGCAACTTAGAACTAGGGTCCTCGGGGACGTCTACACTTCCCTAAAACATCAATATGTTGGTGGACTTCAATTCTTCCACCTCCCTAGACATTCCAATAAGCCTATGAGTGCATCAAAATTGTTCTGGCCACCGCTAGAATGTGATGTGTCTCCTCTAACTCTCCCCCTACCACAACCCTAATAGACTGTGGTCCCAGTCATGAGGCATGAACTTAGGGTGAAGAGGATGTTGTGGATCCTAAAGGATGAGCTGGCTCACATCTACTCATCCTTGCGTACAAACTAATAACATTACTTATATGATAACATGCACTTGAACCTTGTCTACACAGCCAAATATGTGTCTTACCACACTATGTACATAGAGTATTAGAATGTCTTATCTATATGAAATGCTCCTGTCGATGGCTCTCTGGTTGTCCTGAGCTCTAACCCAGCTCTTACTGGCTATATTGATCAAATCGTTGTCCCTACATCTATGGTGAGACACTACCACTATACGAGACCTCTTACTATGCTCCATTTCCTTGTGGGTATCATGAATCCCTCGAGAAAGGTCCTCTATAATATGAGTGGAAGCCTGTATGTAGAAAATATCAACATTATCTGATAGGGATGCTACACTAAATCTCTTATCAGATGATCTACCAAACAATCTACATAGCGATAAACTATAGATATCATGGTACTTACAATATCTGGTGCATATCTTGCAAAATAATTAAACTTATGGCTATAATCCCTCACATTAATGTTCCCATGCTTCATAATAATATACTGCTCAAGACGGACCTCTAGAACCTCTCGTGGCAAATAGTGGGATAGTAAGGCCTCAAAGAAGTCTCCCCACTATGTTGATAGAACATCCGGTCCTGTAGATCTCGCCCATGCCTCATACCATAAGATTGTTACATCACATAGCCAAAATGGAGAAAACCCAATATCCTCAATGACAGATGCATTCATCACCCTCAATACTCTGTATATGTTGTATATAAAGTCCTAGGGATACTTAGTAGATATGGAGACTATAAATAATAGAGAGGCCAAGTGAAGAAACTCTCATACCTTTAAGCTTTTTGACTGGTCTCTTTGAGCATCTACTCCTAACTCTTGTTGTCGCTCATGAATCAAAATATTCATAGTCAGCAATTGAACGCCTCTCTCCTACCCTACTCCCCAATCTTTGGTGGAAGAATAACATGTATTGGGGGTTCTTTGTCCCTATATTCCTTAGGTACCAATTGAACTGGTGAGGATAGGGTACTACATTTCTTCGGGCTTCAACAAGTGTCAGGGTAGCTGGTACTAGGGGTATTGGAAATTCACTTTGTGCCTCCAAGTGAAATCTATTCCTTTGACCCGATGGAGGAACGACTAGTACCTTCCCATGTATCCATTCCCATCTCTCTCTGTGCCATCATCGGAGCATGTGTAGCCTGTGAGATGAGAAACATAAAGCACTATTAGAATTTATATGTTTTGTTAATTTTGCACTATAGAAGATCTATCGTTGAAAGAAAAGTGACCATTCCCAAATTCCCTATAGCCTCTTGATTATAGGAGTGGGGCATAACACACCCATAAACACGACTATACTAGACACGGCTTATGGAGGCCCTGGGATATGGTCTGCTATGATGCCAAGTTTGTCATGCCCAGAAATAGAAAGGTACGATTGGCACTTGATATCGTATTTGATCGAGTTAGCCACTAAAACATACTAGATAACTAATCTATAGGACTAAAAGATCAGACAACACAACATCTGAAATCCAAATCCTAGACAATTAAGGTCATAGTATGAATAGGAATAAACCCTAATAATAATGGTATATAAGCAAGAAATAAAGAAGTACTAGTTAGCCGACTAGACCACAACTAAACATATACATACTTACACACATATATAGCCTATGGGCTGAAGATTCAAACTATAAAAGAAACCCAAAATATTGTGTCCATAATAGCCTCTACGAGTGACATAAGAACTATCAGGATAAGGCCCCAACTATAGCTAAATTATAGAATAAAAGTAAACATCCTCTAATAGCTCAGGATAGGATGGAGCTTACCAACTCACAGCTGAATACGAAATCTAGCAGGTGGGTTGATCATAATCCCTTCCTTGACCTGTTCACATGAAACAAAAAAAGTAGCGTCCCAAGCAAAATGACGTTAGTACGAATCAAAATGTTCTAGTATGGAAGGCAAAAACTAGAATCATTAGTAGTTGTTGTAAAAAAGGTAATAGAGATACCACATAAAACTAAAACTCAAATAATCTCTATGGCTGACATTTTGACCTCCTATTATTCAAATATGCATGGTATGCTCGTGTAATCGTATGTCATGAATATTTATATATATATATATATATGCAAATTCATAACATACCCAACTAAAGTCTTGTAATGGTGGTGCCTCCCAGTAGCTAATCGACGTCATATTCACAAACTTGTGGCCATCTTTGTTTCATACGTATAAATATAGGCAATAGGCCCCATACCTCCCAATTATAGATCTGGAGTAGAATGCATAGCATGTTATGTCATGGATTTGTAATGCATATATTTTACCATAATCATGTTGCTAATATTGGCCCATTTGTACTCTTATTCTCATAATCCCATAATCACTTTCGTATTACATGTAAATGTGACACTGAACCTCATATATTTTTCCAAAGAAGCTTGAAAACTTGAATCAACTTTTTGAAAGATAAATTTGCATTGAAGATGTTTATAAAAAGCCTAAGGTGCTTCACTTAGTTCCTATAATGGTTCCTAGATAATTTACAAAAGAAAGTATTTCAAAAATCAAGTGTTTAATACTTTATAAATTTAAGTTATATTTAACAGTTTTGAAAATCGTGTGTTGCTTTAAAGATTTTTCAATATACACTTTAGCAGGGGAATCATACTGGTTGCACTATAAACTGTCTCCCCTAATTTTTCAAGTCACACTATCCGACGAAGAATAATAATTTATACATAGGGACATGTAGCGAAGGTATCCGATAAAATGACATGTAGATGTTGAATGCCCTATTTATCCAAATGAGTGGAATATCAATATAATAGCATCATCAATATTATTCAGATGCGATCCTAATGTCTTTGACGGAAGGGCTTTCTAGAAATAGAATAGTAAAATATCATATTTGGCATTTTAGGAATTTCCCTGGAGTCATGCTAAAAGAAAGGGAGGAGCTTTAGATGATCCAATTCACCCTATGTTATACTGCTTCCTCTGCATCTTCTTCTGTCCACTTGTACATGTCTTTTATTTTGTTCTCTTACTCGTCAATCTTGTAGGTTACTATATCATGCAACTTTTTGATAGGAGACTACTTTTTTTTAATAATATGGTGACCCATTGGGACCAGGACAATAATGTCCAACTAATGATCAATTTTAGTATCTTGGCATTCAACCAACTTTGCATATGCAATCTTCTTTGCTTCCACTTTGCGTTCAACTTATCCATTCAAACACTAATTCCCCGACTGACCACCAAAATTACCCCTTGACACCCCTAACATCTCTCTAGCTAATTTGCTAATGAAACTAGTTCTCTTATCCAACATGTTGTCAGCATCCCAACTACTTCTCCAAGTCCCTATAGTGATCTACTTCTCCTCCATTTCTCGAGAGAGGGAGGAGGTAATGCCACCTTATTTAATCCTTTGTGGATTATCTAAAGACTTAATCTTCCTCTCTCACATAATATCCAATTCCATCACCAGAAGCCTATGTTGAGTAGTAAGATTCTTATTTGGGATAACCTTGAAGTCCTAATAAATGAATCTATAAGCATTCCTCAAGAGTAAGTAATCCACCTGAGTTTTAGTCACTACACTATGAAAGGTAACCAAGTGACCCTCATTCTTCGAAACACATGAATTAGATATCACCAACTCAAATACATAGTAAATCTAGAAAAGTGGTTCCACCTCCACGTCTAACCACAAAATCAAAGCCTCTTTGCACATTGTAAGAACCACTAAAAGTAATTTATCCAGATAATCTTCAATTAAAACCCACCATGATTGAGTAGAATAAGAATAAAAAGGGAAAGGTAGTATAGGAACAAAAGGACAAATGAGATAATAACTAAATGATTCATAAAGGAATGATCATAATAGTAGATGAGAGAAAAAAAACATTGGGAATAAAGGGGAACAAAAATCAGGGTGCAAATTTAAAAGAAAAGCATGTTGATGGGGGTAGGTTGTTGCAGTGCAAAATAACTTCTCATCTCTACATGATTAGGAAAAGGATCAATGAAGTAAGACTAATTCAGCTAGAAGAAATGACACTATCACTAAGGAGAAAGAGGTTAATGTGTAATGAACTTCCAAGTCATTTATATGTAAATGTATTATTTTCATCGGTTGGAGCATTCCTATAGCAAACTGAAGTAATTTATGACTTGTTGGTACTAATAACTCGATCACCTGGTTGTTTATTATGTTTTTATGTATGTTTTTTTGTTTTGGAGCTTTTAAAGCTTAAACGCTTAGATTCTGTCAAAAGTTCAAGAAGGTAGCCTTAAAATTCAATTATGATGGTGGGTCATTTTGGGCTATGGGCATGATTGGCCAGAATTTTGAGGCTTCGGTGTGAGTTTGTGCCATTAGGTGTTTTAGCTTTAAAATTTTAGTCAAAGTTTGACTTTGGTCAACATTTTTGGTAAACATGCTCATATGAGAATTCCATCAATGATGTTAGATCCAAAATGTTGAGTTCTGCCTCGAATGACTTTTTGTGAGGTTCCCGAGACTTTCGAGCTAATTTTGAGCCCCCTTGTGAATTTTGGATAAAAATGGAGTTTGGGTATGGAACCCACTTTTTATCGATGACCTTGAATGCATGTTTTGACTGCTTTATCGAGTCTGGAATATGAAATTTTCTGTGGTTGCATGTCTTATTAACGCGCATGGGGTTCTGAACAATTTCTGAGCACCTTATTGGAGATTTAAAACTTTCCAAAACCAGTAAATATGCAATAGCTGGTGCAAGGTCTTTTAGTCATTCACTTTTGCAGGCCATCTTAGTCGTGCTTACAAAGGCTTGTGTAGCTGGCCTCCTAAATTATGTGGATATGATGCATTCTTGTTTGTTTGGCCTGCTGAACCTCCATGTTCATGGGCCATCTGCAACGATCCCGACCCCTGATCCCTTTGCCTTCAAATTTATGGGCTCCTCACCACATTTACAATGGGTAGTTTCTGAAACCTCTCATTCACGGTCCCTCTAGGCCGCGTTCACGAAGAGAATTTTGGTCTACTCGTTTAAATAAAGATCAAACCCAATCAACCATATTTCATAAACATCTCTTGTCGATTCTTCTCTCAATATAGCTCTGATTTTATTGATTTGAAGGTTGGTGTGTTTGGAATCTTCGGACCTTTGTAGGTGATCAGTCAAGGAGTGTCTGTGAGACTTCATATTAGGTAAAGCATTTGTTTAGAGACTTTTTCCGCTATCTTTTTGTTCTTTAAATAGTTAATTGTATCATGGTGCTTGTGTGGGCTGTTTCTTTCTCCAAAATGGAACACAAGTTTTGGGAGGAAATGAGAACCTTTTGACAGAGTCAATTCCAGAATTTTTGACATGGGTCCTACATTTCCTATTTGGACTCAAATTTGGTTTTGTCACTATTTTATGTGATTTTGGTGTCTAAATGACTATATAAACGTTTGGATTCTATGATTGGTATTGTGGTAGAATTCAGAGGTCGTTCGGAAGGAAATAGCTCTTGAGATATGATTTGGAGTGCGCGTTCAACCTTAAGGAACGCTAAGGTTTTCCACTCCTTAGATTTAGGTTGATTATTGATGAGTTTGAGATTTCAACTCATTTAGGGCTTTGTTTTCATAGTTTTATTGTCCTCAATGCGTAATTTATGCTCTAAAATGATGCTAAAGTGTTGATTTGTAGCAATGAAGGCGAAGAAGCAAGGCAAGGACATTGCCGGGTAAAAAGAAGCGAAGAAAGTTAAAGAAGGGCAGTCCTGGTGATCACCAAGACCACTCAGCGAATCGCCGAGTGGCTCTTCAGCTCTCTAAATGTTCCAGCGTGCCAGCCCTAGGGAAAAACCAACTTGTCCATGAAAATGGACAGTCAACGAATAACCGAATGGATCTACGACATCAATCCTGATCACTTAAAGTCACAGAACTCTGAGGTTAACGACCCTAGGAAAATCGGCAATGGATTAGAGCTATTAGTGCTTCACCGACGTGGTCAGCAATGCTCGACTAACCTCGCCTAGTGATTCTGAAGGCCAAAATTTCAGAACATATAAATTGAATTTCAAAAGTAGAAAATATATCCAGTCATTTTTCCTGAGTAATTTCTCCATTGTACAACTTTGAGCTTTTGTTGGAGACTTTGATTTACTTGGTTTAAGGATTTTTCTAGTAGATTTTGAGTTGGGTCTTCGATATTGAGCATTTTGGATCATTGTAAAGACGTGGATTGCAATACCTAAATTATGGATAACGTAATTGGTATTGATTTCTTTCTTTTTATGATGTGTGGCTAAAACCTCTATTATTGGGGGGTGTGATCATGTGGTTATTTTCTCTAATTAGCTTATGGTATTGTTGTTTACTATTTTAAATGATGATTTGAAGTAGGTTTAATTGATAGTTCTGTATTAACCTATGAATTGTAGTTGCAAATACAATTCTAACTTAGTGTTTTGGGCTTGCTTGAGAATGAGGTTTTGAAACTGTGGTTTTATATTGATGATTTTATTGTGAGTTTAACTCTAGAGAGTGAATCTTAACTCGATCCTACGTATCTAGCTCGAGAGAGTAGATAAATTGAGGTATTAGGCTGCTTATAGTGTTATGCTTGTCGAGGTTCGAGAGAAATCGCTTGAATCGTAATAGTTGTTCGAGAAAAAGCTATTGCATCTATTGTCTAGCCTACCCACTAAGATTCAGCAATTGTTAGTAAATTACAATTACCCATATAGTGAAATTAGCCTTTAATCGTAATAGTTGTTATAGTTGTTAATTCACAAACCTAATCCCCCCATCTGACATTCGTGTCAACCCCTTTGATTGATCTAAAAGATTTTGATAATTTATATTCCTATAATTGATTAGACCACGTTTAAATTTTTTTAACTGAATTCTAACTTGTATCACTCCTTGTGGGATCGACCCCAACTCTTTGTTGGGTTTATACTAGATTGCGATCACCTACACCTAGTATAGGATGAGGTGTAGTTTAGCGTTTATCAAAAATAGTGCTGCTACCGGGGGGTGGTGTTTAGAATTTTCTTATTGAAGTTTAGATTATGATCTTTTTGTGTTGTAGTTGAGTCGACTTACCCTGTTTTGTGTTTGATGTTGGATGTTTGTGAATAAAGGACGAGATGAGTGTGAACAAAAGTAACGGTAGCCAACTTGGCCACCAAGATGACATCGGAAATCTAAATGATGTCAATTAACCAATTCAATTGGGTGGTGTAGGTGTTATAAGTTTACCTTTTGTCGAGGGGAATGAAGTTTTCCACGTGACTAGCATGATGTTGCAACTCTTGCAAATGAAAGGATTATTCGGAGGGCTAGCTCCTAAGGATCCCCATGATCATATTTGAAACTTTGTGGACGTATGTGGTCCATTATCATTCAAAAACATCTCACAAGAGTCAGTCCATCTCCGATTGTTCCCTTTCTCTTTGATACGGGAAGCGAACAAATGGTTAGTTGATCTACTGTGGGATTCCATTACTACTTGGGATAAACTTATTGAGGCGTTTTACATAGGGTTCTTCCCTCATTGAAAGATGATGGAATTGAGAGATAATATTCAGGGCTTTAAATGTTTAGATGGTGAGCTAATCCATGAGACGTGGAGATTTCAGAAGTTGTTACATCAATGTCCGACTCACGGGCTTCCAAACAATGTGTTGTTACAACAATTCTACTGGAGTCTAGACTCGGTGAACAAATGTGTGGCTGATCAACTTGTCCAAGGAGGTATTATGCAGCAACCGTTCGAAATATCATCAAATCTCCTCGATGGTATGACCAAGATAAACAGAGCCTGGTACACTCGGGAATATCAGGTGTCTCCTTTGACCTTTAGGATGACAAAGGAGAAGATCGATAAAGACCAGGAACGAGACCAAAGCATGCCCCAAATGATTACCCAGTTTGTTAGTTTGTCAAAAAATGTGATGGGTAGTGGGTCTAAAGCTGTGAATGTTGTTGGTGTTAGCGGGGTAAACCCCGATGATGCATACTTTGAGGCTCTATATAATGAGGAATTGAATTTTCTTGCAAATCAAGGAGAAGGTTTTTGTCTGAGCTACCCAAGGCCAGGCGGGAATCAAGGTTGAAATAAAGAGCGGGATGATGGATAGAGAGACCGTGATAGGGAATGGCATGACTGTGGGACTAATTGGAAGGAACATGATGGTGACAAAGAAAGATGCGTCCCACCCCATAAGCATCAAAAGCCAAAGGATCAAACGGCTCACCCAGAGAACTTTTGCATGAAAGATATGCTTGCACGCATTCTCAATAAAGTTGAAGGGTCGAACAAGGTGCTTAAAGAAATGAAAGAGGAGGTCTCCACACTCAATCAGACGGTCACCTCTCACTCAGTTTCCATCAAACACCTGTAAATGCAAATGGATCAAATCTCATCTCATTTGAACCCAAGGCCAAAAGGGGGTCTACCAAGTGATACCTTGGCTAACTCGAAAAATTAACCTTGAAAGTGTTTCAAGTTCGTACCACCACATTAAATAAGGTACTTATTGGGAGGCAACCTAAGATTTTATGCTTTTTACTACTGTTTTTTGAATAATGGGTGTTGAATGTGCAGGTTGAAAATTTGAAATTTTGGGAAAATAGGCCATTAGGCGAGCCAAATGTCCAGTCGACGACTCACGAAACAGGTCGGTGAGCTCGAATTAGACCGTCGTCTGAACCATCTAACTTGCTGGAGGTTCTGTAAAACTCAGTGAGCTAAAGTGCTACTCAACTCATCGTCGAGAGGATCGACAACGTAAGTCGTGATCACCAACTGGCGCACAAACTGTAGATTCATTAAGGCCAAACCGTTTTAAATTCAAAAATCTCCTTCATTTCATACTTTTCGACTTCCAAACTTTCACAACCATATATTTTCTTACTCTCGTACTATTTTACTTGCTTTTTTTGTGGGATTTATAACTCAGGGAGGATTTTTGGATTTTTTGCTAGCCTAGCTTTTCAAATTCTCTACATCTCAGCTTGGTTTTTTGAACCCCGTCTTTACATTTTAATGAAATCGAATGCTTGATCATTGTGTTTTTTCTCTCTGCGCATAAATATTGATTTTTTGAATATGTGTTGTTAATGCCTTCCTATATTTAGTCTTAATCGATGTTAATTGGCCTTAAATCATGAAATCCTTTGTCTAAGCATGTTAAATTTGTTGGATTGTGTTGGATTTATTATGGGTCTAGTGGGTGAAGTCTGAGTAACTTTGAATTATGTCGATCTTCAGATTTTGCCAGTGATAGAGCGATTGACGTCATTCTTAAGGGCAAAAGACGTCAATTGGCAACTTTTTGCCAAATCGAGGGAAGTCTGAGTACCCCATAGGCATGGGTAGTATGGGTCTGAGCCTAATTGCATAAAATAATAGTTTAATTTTGTTTTCGTGGGTTGTGGGTTAGATTTTGAAGGTTGGGGTGAAAATCAGGCAGGTTGGACTATTCGGTGAGCTGGGTCGAGCACGCCGAGTAGTTTGGCGGTTCGCAGAAAGACCCCCAATCGCCTTTTAATTCTCCATTTTGTTGGCTTGAGTTCTGTAACTTCAGGTGATATGCCCTTCTGTGCCCCAAATTCCTGAAATTGTTCTATAATTGTAACACCTCAGATTTGAGAAAATAATTTTTTTTGCAGATTTCCATACCTGGAGCAAGAACCACGGAAGCCACCGACAGTCTGTGGTTTGAAACACGGTCTGTAGGTGGGGTCCATCATTGAGGACCAAATATTTTTGGTCTGTGATCCTACCCACGGTAGACCAATACGGTCCGTGGTTGGACCTACGGACTATAGGTCTGACCGTAGATGACGGTCAGCAGCCAGTTAGAGGAAAATTATTGTTGAGTCAACTTCAAAGGGTCATAACGCTTAGAAAAAAAGGAATTAGGTGACCCATGACCAAACAAATGATAGATAATTGAATCCTTTTTCCAACACCCCTTAGTTTTCTAAAATCTCATCTCCGAGTAAAAAGTTTTTCTCATTTATGTGAAACCCTGTCGGGCACACTTGACTGACGACCCCACCTACGGTTGGTAGGTCGACCTACAACTAGTAAGTCCCTCCGTGGGTGGCGTTTGGTAGCTTTTAAGTTAGGGTCATTTAGGTCTTTTTTTCCACGCATTGGGCACTTAAACTTTGATGTCTTATGCCTAAACTATGTCATTTTACTCAGTCTAAGCCTAATAACTTAGTCAGACTTACCCAGAACCCTCATTCACCAAAAATCATCCAAAGTTGGAGCAAAAAGAAGAGGAAAAGTCGACCAAAACTCACAAGAACAAGCAACAGTATTCTTCAAAGTTTCAGCCCCAAAGTTGAAGTATTTCTCTGTAGATTTCGTCACCATGTATATGGAATTTGACTGGTGGATTCCTTTCACCCACTAGGTCCCTAGAATTCTATCAGATTCTTGATTCGCTTTATCTTGTTTAGACTTAGGGTTTCTAGATCTTTAGAAAATTGTTGCGATTTAGCTGTTATAGTGTCCTTAATCAGATTAACATGTTTTTGTAACATTGTTGCTTAGTTCCTTGCCGAAAACTAAGAACCCTAGTTGTGTAGATTCTTTAAGTTCATAAATAACACTTGCTAGGTTAGTTCAAACAGATATACATGCTCCAGTTAAGAATGTTTCATTGTTAGTATTTAAATGTTGCATTCTCAGATTTGCATGTTAGAACATTGAGCTATCTAGTATTTCAGTTTTGTTGTGCATATACATTCCAGTTGGGAGTAGTCTTAGACCGAGTTGGACTAGGGTTCAGCGTACCCTCATAGTACCAAAACTACGTGCCCCCGTAGGTTTATCCATCGCCATTCGCTCCCCTTGAAAGGTATATTGGGTCTTTTCAATGAAGCGTATATATCGAACAGTCATGCCTTTATACCTCTAGCAAGGTATATTAGGACTTCTTGATGGGGCGTATACATCGGACTCGACGTTTAGGTCACATGGTTTTATGTCGGTTAATAGTAGCTCCCACTGTCAGACTTGAGTGCATTTGACTAGGTCTTTAGTTATATTTCAGCATTTAGTCTCAGTATGTCATGTTGCGGATTAGTACTTGGTCATTGCATTTAGCTCAGCCTTCAGTATATTTCAACATTTACATTTAGATTATGTTATTGCTCAATATGCTTTGTTCAGTTTTATGTATTTTATTCAGCTATACTCCATATCGTGCATGCTCTGTACATTCCAAGTATTGACGCATACTCTGCGCTACATCTTTTCATGATGTAGGTTCAGGTACTCAGCATCCAGATCACACATAGATCGGTTCCCGATCCCCACTTCGAGGACAATCTTCATGCTTTACAGTTTAGTCTTTTTATTCAGTTTTTAGTTTTGCTAGAGTTAGCTCGAGGCATGTCCCAGCAACTTTAGTCAGTTAGAGGTTTTTTTCACACATAGTACTAGATTCAATTTTCGTTTTGAGTTTGATCCCCTAGTTATTATTAAACTTACAGTCTTTTATATATTTAGATCAGTATTGGGTATTCCCCACTTTTAATTATAACTGTTTAAGCTTGTGTATAGAATATTTATTCAGTAATCTTTTAGTATGCTTATGATATGCCAGCTTAGGGTCAACTTGGATTTACTTGTGATCCTAAGTCCCGTGTTTGCGTCCAGGGGTAGCCTCGGGGCATGACAAACTTGGTATCAGAGCATTAGGTTCAAGAGTCCTAGGATGTCTGAAAGCCACACTAAGTAGAGTCCTTTTCATTGGTGTGAAGTGCACCATATCTAATGAGAGCTAGGCTACAAAGTGTTTTAAGAAAAAACATCACTTTCTTGATATTCTTATCGTGTGTGGGTATGATCTCCTTTCTAATCCATCGTTATGTGTTTCAAATCATGCCTCCTCGTAGAGCTTACCCAAGGAATGCTAATGCACGCAATGCTTATGCAGTCCCTCCAGTCCCAGACCATAAGGTTTGGAATGCAGAGTTTCGAAATGCTATTTAACTTTTGGCTCAGAGTATGACTAATCAGTACAATCAGCAGGTTCCAGTTCCTACTAATAGAAATGGTGGATCAATGGCAGCTAGAGTTCGAGATTTTGTTATGATGAATCCACCTGAGTATTTAGGGTCGCAAGTTGGTGAGGACCCACAAAACTTCATTGATGAGGTTAAGAAAATCTTTGGAGTGATGCAAGTGACTAATAATGATAGGGTAGAGTTCGCATCCTACAAGATTAAGGATGTGGCTCACATTTGGTTTACCAAGGGGAAAGAAAAATGGGGTACGGATGTAGTTTCAATGACTTGGGAGTGTTTTACTAGAGCTTTTCTGGGCAGGTTCTTCCTGAGGGAGTTCAGAGAGGCTAAGGCTTAGGAATTTATGAATTTCAGGCAAGGTATTATGTCAGTCCAAGAGTACAGACTTAAGTTCACCCAACTCTCTAGGTATGATCCACATATGGTTGTCGATCCAAGGGAACAAATGAGTTAGTTTCTATTTGGGGTATCTGACTTAGTGAAGAAAGAGTGCAGTAATGCTATGTTGTTAGGGAATATGAATTTCTCTAGGATCATGACTCATGCTTTGAAGGTTGAAGGAGATAAGCTTAGGGAAATAGCTAAGGTCAACAAGAAAGCTAGAGCAGGGAACTATGAGTACTCTCAGCAGAACTCAATTGGTGGAAATCACTCACAGTTTCAACAAGATCAGAATAGTAGGGCACCAGGCTCTAAGTCTTAGGGAAGTGTTTCAAGAAATAAGACCAACCCAACTTGTCCAAAGTATGGTAAGAACCATCTGGGCGAGTGTCTTGCAGGCAAGGAAAGATGCTTTGGATGTGGTCAGTCTGGTCATAGGTTGAAGGATTGTCCTTCTGTTAGGCAGGGGCAAGGAGGTAGCGATAGTAGGGCTTAGTCTATAGTCCTAACTGGACCAGGAGGTCACCCATCTTAGCAAGGTTTGTCATCTTGTACACTTGGCGGTCAGCACCAAAGAAAGTTCTATGCTCTTTAGGCTCGCCAGGATCATGAAGATTTTCCTGATGTGGTCACTGGTATGTTACAAGTCTTTCATTTAAATGTTTATGCATTGTTAGATTCAGAGGCTACTCTTACCTTTGTAACTCTCCTTATAGAAGTAATCTTAGGTGTCAGTCCAGAAACTCTTTTAAGAACCCTTCTGAGTCTCTACTCCAGTTGGTGACCCAGTTATAGCTAGATGGGTATGTAGAAATTGCCCTGTCACAGTCTCTTAGAAAGTCACCTTAACAGATCTTGTAGAGTTAGAAATGGTAGATTTCGATATCATTCTAGTCATGGATTGGTTACGTTTCTGTTATGCCCCAGTCGATTGTAGAACTAGGATCGTTTGGGTGTAGTTTCCAATGAGCTAGTCTTACAATGGAAGGGTAGTAGCTCTGTACCTATAGGTCGAATTATCTCTTACCTTAAGGGAAGAAAGGTAATTTACAGGGTGGTGTAGCACATGTTGAGGAAAAAGGGAAGGAATTAGTGAAAGATGTTCATCGGCTTGCTCGCTAAGGAGTTAGTCTTACGGACACATCAGATGGTGGTGTGACAGTCCAGAATAGATCAGAACCTTTATAGGTAGCGGAGGTGAAGGGAAAACAGGACAGTGAACTTATATTATTTCACTCAAAGGGTGCAGTTCAATAATAGAATGTACAGGTTTTCTCCAAAGGGGGAGATGGTCGCTTATGTGTTCCTAAGGTGGATGAGTAGTTGAAGCAGCCATGAAGGCCAAGAATCCTTATCTTTTTCCTTCTGATTCTGTTTCAGCTTGATATAATAGTTTCCTCTCCAGTCTCTCAGTTTACTCTTGCGTAAATTCAATCTTAGTACCTTGTTCCTTCAGTTGTTCTTGCATTTTCAGCATATTTGCATGTCCTTGGAACTCAGTTCAGTTAGATCTCTGTTTCTCGTACTTGGTGGTAGGGATTTCAGCTTCTTTCCTCCATACTTAGCTTGTTTAGACTTCATTCGAGGATGAATATTCCCGATGGGGAGATATTGTAACACCTCAGATTTAAGAAAATAGAAAAAAGTTGCAGCTTTCCAGACCTGGTGCAAGCACCACAGAAGCCACCGACGGTCCGTGGTCTGACACATGGTCTGTAGGTGGGGTCCGTCTTTGAGTACCAAATATTTATGGTCTATGATCCCACCAACGGTCGACCAGTATGGTACATGGTTGGACCTACGGACCATAGTTCTGACCATAGGTGAGGGTCAGCAACCAGTCAGAGGGAAATTGTTGTTGGGTCAACTTCAAATGGTCATGACACTTAGCACAAAACAAATTAGGTGGCCCATGACCTACCAAATGATAGATAATTGAATCCTCTTTCCAACGCCACCGAGTTTGCTATATTCACATCTCTGAGTAAAAAGTTATGCTCGATTTAGTGAAGCACTGTCGGGCAGACTTGACTGACGACCCCACCTATGGTTGGTAGGTCGACCTACGGCCTGTAGGTCCCTCCGTGGGTGGCCTTCGGCAACTTTTAAGCTAGGGTCATTTAGGTCTTTTTCCCATGTGTTGGGCACTTAAACTTTGTCGTTTTATTCCTAAACTACGTTGTTTTACAAAGTCTAAGCGTAATAACTTAGTTAGACTTACCCAGAACCCTAATTCACCTAAAATCATCCAAACTTAGAGTAAAAAGAAAAGAAAAAGTTGACCAAAACTCCCAAGAAGCAACAGTGTTCTTTAAATTTCTAGCCCCAAAATCGAAGGATTTTTCTATAGATTTTGTCACCAGGCATGTGGGATTTCACTGGTGGATTTCTTTCATCCACTAGGTCCTTGGAATTCAGTTAGATTCTTGATTCCCTTTATCTTGTTTAGACCTAGGGTTTCGAGAACTTCAGAAATTGTTGCGATTTAGTTGTTATAGTGTCCTTAATCAGATTATCATGTTTTCGTAACATTGTTGTTTAGTTCCTTGCATGAAACTCAGAACCCTAGTTCTGTAGATTATTTTTGTTCATGAATTACACTTGTTGTGTCAGTTTAAACAGATATACATGCTGTAGTAAAGAATGTTTCTTTGTTAGTATTTAAATGTTACATTCTCATATTTGCATGTCAGAAAATTAAGCTATCTTGTATTTCAGTTTTGTTGTGTCATACACATTCTAGTTGGGAGTAGGCTTAGACTGAGTTGGACTAGGGTTAATCGTACCTTCATAGTCCCAGAACTATGTGCCCCATAGGTTTATCAGTCCCCTCTATTGGGAATCAACTTTAGTGATCACGCCATTCGTATTATTATACCCCTGGCAAGGTATATTGGGTCCTATTGATGGGGAGAACAGTCATGCCTTTATACCCCTAGCAAAGTACATTGGGTCCTCTTGATGAGGTGTATACATCAGACTCCACGTTTAGCTCACGTGGTTTTATGTCGGTTAATAGTAGCTCCCACAATCAGACTTAGTGCATTTGTCCAGGTCTTTAGTTATATTTTAGCATTCAGTCTCAGTATGTCATGTTCAGGATTAGTACTTGGTCATTGCATTTAGCTCAGCCTTCAGTATATTTCAGCATTTACATTCAGTTTAGATTATGTTATTGCTCAGTATGTTTTCTTCAGTTTTATGTATTTTATTCAGCGATACTCCATATCCTGCATGCTCAGTACATTCCAAGTAGTGACGCGTACTCTGCGCTACATTCTTTCATGATGTAGGTTCATGTACTCAGCATCCAGATCACGCATAGATCGGTTCCCAATCTCCAGTTCAGTTGCTTCAGTGGTGAGTCTTGATACTTCGAGGACAATAGACATGCTTTACACTTTAGTCGTTTTATTAAGTTTTCAATTTTGCTAGACTTAGTTGGGGTTATGTTCGAGCAACTTTAGTCAATTAGAGGCTTTTTCAAACATAGTACTAGATTAAGTTTTAGTTTTCAGTTTGATCCTCCAATTGTTATTAAACTCATAGTCTTTTATATATATAGATCATCAATAGGTATTTCCCACTTTTAGTGACACTATTTAAGCTTCCGCATAGTATATTTATTCAATAATCTTTTAGTATGCTTATGATATGCCAGCTCAGAGTTAAGTTGGGGTCACTCGTGATCCTAGGTCTCGTGTTTACGTCCAGGGGTAGCCTCGGGGAGTGAGAGTAACATTTGGGAAGCTACTTCTAGTTCAACGAGTGGTGTCGGCGATCTGCTGAATGACCCTAGACATTGCCGACATGTGCTTATATTTGAAAGATTTTACTCTGGAACTTTCGACGAGCCCAACTTGGCTCGCCCAAGGTGTTTGGTGACTTGCCAAACAGTTTGGTGACTTGCCAAACAGTTTGGTTAATCTTTCTGTGCAGTTTTGAAACTTTAAATATTCATTCGAATTTCATCTAACACGTGTGGTTTTGTTTTTGCAGAAATGGCTAGACTTAAGGTTGCAGGAAGAAATCAACCACCCCAAAAGTGGGCTAGAGGGATAGTTATTAATGAGGAGGTTGCAGTCTCCCAGGCTGCAATTTCCAAACATCCTCCAAAAGGGGAAAAGGGTAAGGGAAAAGACCTTGTAAAACCCACACAAGTAGAGGGGAGCTCCGACAGTGACGATTTCTATGCCACTTACCTCACTAATTCTGAGAATGAGGGCCACTTGGAGAGCAGTTCTCCGGCCTCCATCTCTAAGCCAGCAGATGACTAGCTCTTACTGTGATACTCTGGAAACTAGTAAGTTGAACTAGAGAGTTCTAGAGCCTTGAATGGGAGTTATTGAGTTTCATATGAGGGTTAAAACTTGTAAAATGATTCCCGTACTTAGAATAGGGGTTTTAGGTTTAGGGCATCAAGGAACGACCCCTCAAGGACTACCCAAGTGGTCTTTGAGTAGGACCCTTAAAACAACCCAAAAGCTATCAAAAATAGCTTGGTCTACGAAAAGGCACCCACGAGCCGTAGGTGGACCCATGCCCCATAGGTGGGGGTCGAGGGTCGAGGCTTGACCTCCCCTGATCTCCCAAGTTCAAGTAAGGAATCACGAGCCAACCAGTACAGCCCGTCAACCCACCCACGGTCTGTGGGTGGGGGTTCCGTAGGTCCAAACAGTTTTTAAGATTTTAGTTTTAGTTATGGGACTTAGGGGTTAATTAGTAATTAGTTAGGGGTTAAGGGAGGTCGGTTTGTTATTTTCTTTAACCACCTATAAATACCTAATAGACCCCTAAACTAAATCATTTAACTCATTCATCTAAAACGCCAAATTCCCTCTAACTAATTCTCTCTCTAGAAGTGAAGAAGAAGAAAAATAAGAGAACAGAAGAGGGCAGATTTTCCTCCATTAATGGAAGCTCGATTAGGACTTTGAAATAAGGTATGTTAGCTTAATCATCTATGAGTTCTTTCACCCATAGAGCCCCCTAGGTTTTCCCCCAATTGTGAAATGAAAAACCCAATCTAGCTAGAGCTTCCTCCTACATTATGGGTTGGGTTTAGGTATGATTCCAATCTAGTGGATAATACCTTATTATGATTGTATTAGCATTTAATTATGATATTATGATGAATTCATGTGAGTTCCATGGTAAACCCTAGTCGATTTGATGAATTTGATATTTTGTGGGGTTATGCCATGAAAGGTGAAATTAAAGGTTCATAGGTGATCTTCTTATACCAATGTCATGTTTATTAATTGTTCAAGATTAGGAATACCTAGACATGAATTGAACTAGACTCTATACTACATGATTAATCTTGACTTGTAAAGTTGGAATTGAACCTTTAGGACAAATTTTGTCTAGAATCACCTAGTAATGAAGAAAGTGATTGAATGCCTTGTAATCTAGGTTCATAATATGTTTCTATGAAGTAGAGTTATTTAGAATGAAGACTCATAATTGTGAATGTTGATCACTAGGGATTTAGAGTGAAGCTAATATGATTAACTATAGATGCTAAGGCTTTGAGAGTAAAATATACATGTGAATACAAGGCCAATGAATAGAATAGTGATGAAAGATATTTACCTACCTAGTTCACCTTATGAATCATAGAAGGTAGGAAGTGATAGAATCACTTAAGTCATGATGATACCCTCGTCTCATGTAGAATTCTAGACATGATGATAGGCATGAAGATGAACTTAACATGAAAGACTTCTTATATAGTAATGGTTCAAGGGTTGAAGGTCTTCTCTTACCTAATTGAACCTAAGGCTATAGGGCCTTTATACCTATGTCATGGATGGTGATAGTTGCTCACACATGGTGAAAAAGAGGTATTAGCATGGATTGGTTGTCAAGTACATCTTTACATAAACTTGAGTCGAAGTAGAGACTTAATGATTATGTTGTGGGATTTAGGCCTAGTACCATGTGGATATTGAAATGAGATGGAAGTTTCTACCTAGATGAGTTTGGGCATATATGGAGGTTCCCACCTAGTTGAGTTTGGGCTTCCAACATGGGATCTCTCACCTAGAATAGTACGTATTTCCCAAAGTGTGTCTCACGAGATGGAATCCTTCACCTAGTAAAGTTTTGGGTTTCTAGTAGCAATCTCCATATCCCATAACTACGTTCCCCAATGGACAGTTAGATAGTAGATCCAACTAAGCTAACAAACCAGTCCTACCTTAGGCAAGTGGACAAACCCTTGATGATGTGGGTAACACCATGAGATATCATGTGATAGTTCATATGTTCTCATGTCAGTTAAGGCAATATCCCAATTAAACAAGATTGGTAATGAACTAAGATTGTGCTCAATGTAGCATCTCCTAGAGTTCAAATCTCATGGGCTAAGATTATGCATAATGTAGCATCTCCTAGAGTCTAATACAACTAATGGTATAAGATTATGCTTGAAGGAGCATCTCCTTGAGATTAAACTAAATGAACTAAGATTATGCTTGTGGAAGTATCTCCTAGAGTTCACCTTAGTGAACTAAGATGATACTTTAAGTAGGATTTCCTAGAGATCAAGCTTGATGAACTAAGATGTACTTAACGTAGTATATCCTAGGGTTCGAAGTAATAAGGAACTAAGATAGTCTTAGTAAAGTACCTCATAGTGTTCCTAAGTATAAATGGACTTCGACATACTTAAGGTAGTATCTCATAGGGTTCAACCTAAAAATGAACTTACATGTGCTTAATGTAGTACCTCATAGTGTTCTAAGGTCTAAAGAGAGGAACTAGGTTCCAACCCAAGAATCATTAGAATGAGAACCTAAAGGTAAACTAAGATTATCCTTAATGTTGCATCTCCTACAGTTCCAACATGATGAACTAAGATGTACCTAGTATAGTATCTCTTAGGGTTCAAAACAATGAGGAACTAATATAGACTTAATAAAAGGTATCCTAGTGTTCTATGCTTTCAAAAGGGGCTAGTCCCTAATTAAGAAACATGAGTATGATTACCTAAAGAGGTTTTTAGTATGAGTAGTAGTATGGGATGCCATTCATGCATTTCACACCTATGACTTAAGGATGCCTTATGAGTGTTGTCTTACATGAGTTATGCTTTAGATACGATTGTGCTATAGATGCCTTCCAAGATGTGATTGACTAAAGGTGATAGTTCCCTTGTCTACATGAAGTAAGCTAAGAATGAGACCAAAGGAGGGTAAATATGACTAGGATGACTTTAAAGTTATGCTTAGTGTGGAGGGTATTATAGGATGCCTTTCATGCATTGCACAAGTGTGCTTTTAAGTTACTTAGTAGTATGGTGCCCTTATGGTAGAAAAGCTTAAAACTAGACCATGCACATAGGCTATGATTAAGATGACCAAAATGGGATACTTTTCTTGGGTGGTATTATGGAATGCTATTCATGCTTTGCACATGTATGCCTTTGAGGTTACTTGACAATGGTTCTAATATGGTATAGATGACTAAGAGTCAAATTATGCTTATATGATGCTTATGTTGGAGTCTTTGCTTATTATGATGATATTGTACATTATGCTTATTATTGATGTTTCATGAAGTATTTCTTATGATTTTGGATTATGTCTTATATTGACAAACCCTTTTCTTATGCTCTTATGTTTGCGCTAGCTAACATATTTAGTACATTTTGTACTAACGCATACTTTGCCTACATTCTAATCAAATGTAGGGTTTAGAGACTTGAGTGCTATCTTGAATCTAGGTTTCTAAAGAGCTAAGGAGTTGAAGATCTTGGTGAGTCCTCATAGCTTCGAGGACAAACCAACCATTTCCTTTATGCCTTTATTTCATGTTTTGAGACTTTTGTACGGGTAGTCCGAAGAGTTTATTCTAAAGTTGTAATAGATGCTTTGAGACAAAGTATAGAAAGTCTTCCGCTTGCTTTTATGAAAATGACTTCGATTGTAAATTTTTGTTAATTTTCCCGTATTTTCCATTATCTTTTGTTCATGATATGCTAAGGGTTTGTTGAGATCCCTTCTGGGTCAAGTACGCCATGTTACGTCTAGGGTGTACCCCTGGGTCGTGACAAACTTGGTAATCAGAGCACAAAGTTTAGAATGGTTCTAGGATTGTCACAAACCACGTCTTGTATAGTCTTGTTCATAAATGTGAAGCGCGCCACATTTATGAATAGGAGGCTATTGGATGTTTAGGAAATCTCACTTCTTCATTCTCTAAGTCGTGCCATAGAGTTTGGCTTTAGTAGGCCCTTCTTCTAATTCGTGCCCGTTGTTTTCAGGGTATGGCTAATACAAGGGCAAATGCTAGGGGAGGTGAGGAAGACAATGAGGAGCAAGAGGTTCCTCCCTAAGGTCCTCAAGAGCCTCAAGTTCCTCAAGCTCCCAATGATGAAGGGGCTATGACAAATGTGGAAATAAGGACGACTCTCCAAACATTGACTCAAGCCATGACGGCTCAAGCTCAAGCCGTGACAACTCAAGCCCAAGCTATAACGGCTCAAGTCAATAGGGATGCTAGAGTTCATGTGAACCCTAATATGAGAACCATTGCTTCAAGGTTGAGATACTTCACAAGAATGAGCCCTCCTATGTTATTTGGTTCCAAATTGGGTGAAGACCCTCAAGAGTTTGTGGAAGAGGTCTACAAGATAATTGATGCTATGGGGGTGACTTCTATTGAGAAAGAGGAACTAGCTGCTTATCAATTGAAGGATGTGGCCCAAGTATGGTATACTCAATGGAAGGGTAATAGTCCAGTTGAAGCAGGTTCCATAGATTGGGAAGTGTTCAAGAAAGCATTCCTTGATAGGTTCTTTCCCCGAGATAAGAGGGAAGCAAAGGTGGAGGAATTTATCAACCTTCGTCAAGGAGGTATGAGTGCTCAAGAATATTCTCTAAAATTCACTAAGTTGTCCAAGTATGCTCCGTCTTTAGTGGCAAATCCGAGAGATGAAATGAGTCGATTTGTGGCCGGAGTGTCCAAATTGATTGGAGAAGAATGTTGTGCGGTAATGGTGCATGATAATATGAAAATCTCACATCTAATGGTGTATGCTCAACAAGTTGAGGAGACAAAACTTAGGAAGAAGAATAGGGAAGTGAAGAGACCTAAGACCGGTGATGGGGATTTCTCCAATGCTAGCTCCTATGGAAATGGTCAACCTAGGACCCAACAAAAACTTTCCAACCAAGAGAGGGTGTCTAATCCTATGCCCCAAAGAGGGAGTAATAGTGAATCCGTGTTGCTTAGGCCTACTTGCTCCAAGTGTGGAAGAAAGCATTATGGTGAGTGTCTAGCCGGAAAGGAGGGGTGTTATGGTTGTGGTAATGAGGGTCACAAGAAGAGAGATTTTCCAATCCTTAGGGCTAAATGGAGGGAGGCCAAACAAGATTCTTTTAGGGGCTCGGATCCCAATGCTCCCAAGTAATCACAGGTTCTAAGTTCTCCAAACTAGTGGTGATCAAGAGTGACCTTTTTATGTGGCTACCGGTATGTTTACATGCTTTATTTGATTCCAGTATTATTTGGTCTTTTGTGGCTTGATATGCTAGACTTTGAAGTTGTCTTTAGTATGAATGGTATTTAGAAGAGTTTGTGTAGGCTTATTCCCAAGGGGGAGATAGTGTGCCTATCTAGTAGGGTTATTGTGTGTTTATGTGTTGCCATGATTTCCTTATATGCAAGTTCATGAAAATGCTTAGGTCTTGTTAGAAATGAGTTATATGCATTGTTTTCCTCATGTTGTAGTGCATTTGAGTAGATTTGCATATAGACTTCATGAGATGAATTATCAGCATGCTTTAGTTTTGGGAGTTGAAAGATTCCTCCTTGAATAAATGCTTTTTGAGAGTAAATTTTATTTAGGATCCATGAGTGTATATTGAGCATGTATTAGTTAGGAGATGTTAGTTCCTCCTTCAGAATCAGTAAATAAAGAATTTCATGCATTTTGGGTTGGTAGATGTAGTTCCTACTCCCTTGTGTTGCGTTGAATATGTTTAGTTTGGAATTAAAGTTTTCTTCCTTGGTTATGTGCATTTAGATGTAGCATGCATGATGGGCTGCTATTCTAGATTTGTAACTTTAAGAAGTGTTTAGAATCGTAATTTGAGGACGAATGATCCCAAGGGGAAGATATTGTAATACCCCGAAAACTAGTAAGTTGAACTAGAGAGTTTTAGAGCCTTGTATGGGAGTTTTTTAGTTTCGTATGACGGTTAAAACTCGTAAAATGATTCTCGTACATAGAATATGGGTTTTAGGGTTAGGGCGTCAAGGTATGACCCCCCAAGGACCATCCAGGGGTCCTTGAGGAGGACCCTTAAAACAGCCTAAAAGCTGTCAAAAACAGCTTAGTCCACAGATGGGCACCCACGAACCATGGGTGGACCCACGCCCCGTAGGTGGGGGTCGTGGGTCGAGGCTTGACCTTCCCTGATCTCCATAGTTCCAGTAAGGAACCACGAGCCAACCAGTACGGCCCATCAACCCACCCACGGTCCGTGGGTGGGGGTTCCGTAGGTCCAAACAATTTTTAAAATTTTAGTTTTAGTTAGGGGACTTAGAGGTTAATTAGTAATTAGTTAGGGGTTAAGAGAGGTCGGTTAGTTAGTTATTTAACCACCTATAAATACCTAATATACCCCTAAACTAAATCATTTAACTCATTCATCTAAGACCTCAAATTATCTCCAAATCTCTCTCTAGAAGAAGAAGAAGAAAGAAGAGAGAAGAGGGCAGATTTTACTCCATTGATGGAAGCTTGATTAGGAATTTGAATTAAGGTATGTTAGCTTAATAATCTATGGTTTCTTCCACCCATAGAGCCTCATAGGTTTTCCCCCAATTGTGAAGTCAAAAACCCAATCTAGCTAGGGTTTCCTTTTATATTGTGGGTATGGTTTAGGTATGATTCCAATCAAGTGGATAATACCTAATTATGATTTTATTAGCATTGAATTATGATATTATGATGAATTCATGTGATTTCCATGGTAAACCCTAGTTTATTTGATGAATTTGATATTTTGTGGGGTTGTGCAATGAAAGGTGAAATTGAAGGTTCATAGGTGATCTTCTTAAACCAATGTCCTGTGTAGTAATTGTTCAAGATTAGGAATACCTAGACATGAATTGAACTAGACTCTATACTACATGATTGATCTTGACTTGTAAAGTTTGAATTGAACCTTTAGGATGAATTGTGGCTTGAATCACCTAGTATTGAAGAAAGTGATTGAATGTCTTGTAATCTAGGTTCATAATATGTTTATATGATGTATATTTATTGTGAATGAAGACTAATAATTGTGAATGTTGATCACTAGGGATTTAGAGTGAATCTAATAAGATTAACTATAAATGCTAAGGCTTTGAGAGTAAAATCTACATGTGAATACAAGGTCAATGAATATAAATGTGATGAAAGATCTTTGCATACATAATTCACCTTATGAATCATAGATGGTAGGAAGTAATAGAATCACTTAAGTCATTATGATATCTTTGCCAAATGTAGAATTCTAGACATGATCATAGGCATGAAGCTGAACTTAACATGAAAGACCTCTCACATAGTAATGATTCTAGGGTTGAAGGGCTTCCCTTAACTAATTGAACCTAAGGCTATAGGGCCTTTATACCTATGTCATAGATGGTGGTAGTTTCTCACACATGGTCTAAAAAAGGTATTAGCGTGGATTGGTTATCAAGGACATCTTTCCACAAACTTGAGTTAAAGTAGAGACTTAATGATTATCTTATGGGATTTAGGCCTAGCACCAAGTGGATATTGAAAAGAGATGGAAGTTTTCACCTAGCTGAGTTTGGGCTTCTATGGAGGTTCCCACCTAGTTGAGTTTCGGCTTCCAACATGGGATCTCTCACCTAGAATAGTACGGATTTCCCAAAGTGTGTCTCATGAGATGGAAGCGTTCACCTAGTGAAGTTTAGGGTTTCTAGTAGTAATCTCCATATCCCATCACTACGTGCCCCGTAGGAAAGTTAGCTAGTGGATCAAACTAAGCTAACAAACCGGTCCTACCTTAGGCAAGTGGACCAACCCTTGATGGTGTGGGTAACACCATGAGAGATCATCTGATAGTACATATATTCTCATGTCGGTTAAGGTTATATCCCAATTAAACAAGATTGGTAATGAACTAAGATTGTGCTCAATGTAGCATCTCCTAGAGTTCAAATCTCATGGGCTAAGATTATTCATAATATAGCATCTCTTAGAATCCAATACAACTAATGGTCTAAGATTTTGAATGAAGGAGTATCTCCTAGAGATCAAACTAAATGAACTAAGATTATGCTGGCGGAAGCATCTCCTAGAGTTCAACCTTAGTTTAACTGAGATTATGCTTTAAGTAGCATTTCCTAGAGTTCAAGATTGATGAACTAAGATGTACTTAAAGTAGTATATCATAGGGTTCGAAGTAATAAGGAACTAAGATAGGCTTAGTAAAGTACCTCATAGTTTTCCTAAGTATAAATGGACTTAGACATACCTAAGGTAGTATCTCATAGGGTCCATGTTAATAATGAACCTAGACATGCTAAAAGAAGTATCACATAGGGTTCAACATAATAATGAACTTAGATGTTCTTAAGGTAGCACCTCATAGTGTTCTAAGGTCTAAAGAGAGGAACTAGTTTCCAACCCAAGAAGCATTAGAATGAGGGCCTAATGGTGAACTAAGATTATGGTTAATGTAGCATCTCCTACAGTTCCAACATGATGAACTAAGATGTACCTAGTATAGTATCTCCTAGGGTTCAAAACAATGAGGAACTAAGATAGACTTAATAAAAGGTCTCCTAACGTTCCTATGATTTCAAAAGAGGCTAGTACCTAATTAAAGAATATGAGTATGATGACCTAAAGAAGTACTTAGTATGAGTAGTAGTATGGGATGCCACTTATGCATTGCACAAATATGACTTAAGGTTGCCTTATGAGTGTTGTCTTACATGAGTTATGGTTAGATAGGATTGTGCTATAGATGCCTTCCAATATGTGATTGACTGAAGGTGATAGTCCCCTTGTCTACATGAAGTAAGCTAAGAATGAGACAAAAGGAGGGTAAATATGACTAGGATGAATTTAAGGTTATGCTTAGTGTGGAGGGTATTATGGGATGCCTTTCATGCATTGCACAAGTGTGCTTTGAAGTTACTTAGGAGTATGGTGCCCTTATGGTATAAAAGCTTAAGACTTGACCATGCACATAGGCTATGATTAAGATGGCCAAAAAGGAATACTTGGTTTGGGTGGTACTAGGGGATGCTATTCATTCTTTGCATACTCCTTTGAGGTAACTTGAGAATAGTTATAATATGGTATAGCTGACTAAGAGTCAAATTATGCTTATATGATGCTTATGTTGGAGACTTTGCTTATTATGATGATATTTTCTCTTTTGCTTATTATGATGATATTTTCTCTTTTGCTTATTATTGATGTTTTATGAAGTATTTCTTATGATTTTGGATTACGTCTTATATTGACTAACCCTTGTCTTATGCTCTTTTGGTTATGCTAGCTAACATATTTAGTACATTTCGTACTAACGCATACTTTGCCTACATTCTAATCAAATGTAGGGTTTGGGGACTTGAGTGTTATCTTGAAGGTAGGTTTCTAAGGAGCAAAGGAGTTGAAGATCTTGATGAGTCCTCATAGCTTTAAGGACAAACCAACCATTTCCTTTATGTCTTTATTTCATGTTTTGAGACTATTGTATGGGTTGTGTCCCAAGAGTTTATTCAAAAGTTGTAATAGATGGTTTGAGACAAAGTATAGAAAAACTTCTGCTTGCTTTTATGAAAATGACTTCGATTGTAAAAAGTTTTAAATTTTCCTGTATTTTCTATTATCTAAGTTCATGATATGCTAAGGGCTTGTATGAGACCCCTTCGTGGTCAAGTACGCCATGTTATGTCTAGGGTTTACCCCTAGGTCATGACACTTACAGGTTAAAAGAGTGGAGCTATGCTCCAAGTCGATGAATGATCCGTCTAGGATCATGGTGCCTCCTACGTCTCCTCATCCTCCAGCTCCAGCTCAGGTAGTTATGTGTGCCCCTCCACCAGTTCAGGCTCCTCCACCCCGGTCACTTAACATACTCAAGGTCGAGGGTTTGAGGACCATTCATGAAGAGAAGAGGTTGTCTACTCACGGTGTGGTAAACCGGTACCTAGAAGTGTGGAGCACCTTAAAGTTCCACAAGTTTGAAATATTCACTAAATTTCGAGGCCCTTACGTTCCTACTTGGGTCAGGGAGTTTTATTCGGCATATAGGGAGTTGGTATCCAAAGGGAAGAAAAAGGTTAGTGTTTTCAAGCCAGTTGACTTTGTAGTAGTTCGGGGGAAGAAGGTGAAGTGCAGCAACTTAGATATAATAAGGTGCTCGGGACTACGATGAACTTCATGCACTACTACATTGATAAGATACAGAAGAAGATCCTCGATGATTTAAAGTATTGGCTAGCACCTCTGATCTTTGATGTGACACCCAAGTGGACTGAGGCCAGTGTGCAGATTGAGAAGAAAGAACTGAACGTGGCTGTCAGATAATAGTTTGGGATTATTTGCAGCACCATTATGCCTTCGCAGAATGAGTCGATCCTTCGGCATCCAAAGGATGCGTGTTTCGGCTGTATCATGGATCGGGAGAATATGAACTTAGGTTTGATTAAAGAGAAGGACATGTCCATGAGGGCCAAGCAGAGTCAGGCCTCTCTTCCCTTTTCGGTGCTTATTACTGAATTGTGTAAGTGGTCTTGTGCCATGATTGAGAAAACGGATGTGGAATTGAATCCCACTTCCTCTACTGACATCCGACGGATCGAGGCCGAGTACATGAGGGATGAGGCTGATAGGAGGAGAGAAACACTGGTGGATACATCCCTGGTAGTTGATGTTGATATGTTGCCGACTGAGGCAGTACTTCCTCCTCAGGAAAGTGAGCCTATAGGTACATCTAGCCCTTCTACTTTTTCACCTCCTAGTTCATCTGTTATACCCCTTCCCACTGATGCTATTGGTGCTACTACCTCCCGACCCCCTATCACCCAGGCCATGCTATACAAGATGGGCCATTAGGCTTAATCTGCTGATGTGCGTGCCTCCCGAGTTAAGGTCGTTGTTCCCGGGTTGACAGAGCGGGCGATTGATGTTGCCTTGGCCCCGATTACGACTGAAATGAGAGAGCATCGGGAGTTGATTGATGGCCACAGGCTTGCAGTAGATGCCTTTACTGTACGGGTAGAGGCTTGTTGATACGCCCAAATTACACCTCTCAAAAGAAGTATAAGCAGTCGTTACCAAATAAAGAACCTAACTTTCAGGTTAGGGTCGATCCCACGAGAAATATGGTTTAGACTTAAACTTAACTCACAATTATCTCTGTTTAGTTAAACTATTTTTGATAAAAGTAACACAAAAGGGGGGATTTGTAAATAAATAACAGATTGGTGATTTGTATTATTAAGTAACAAATAAACAAGATTCGCAGTCTGAGATATCAATATGAGATGAAAACTAGGGTATATGTGTTCCCCACAGGCACTTAACACAGTATTCCTAATAACAGTAACTATATCCTAGTATTTGACATGCAAGGTTGATAAGTGGGGTATCCCAAAGTGATTGGTCCTCCAAGTAGGGATTTCACCTCGCAACTTGGTAAATCTACGGGTGTGTACTTTACCAACCCTTACCTTTACCCCGGATTAGCCCTCGTGCCAATTGAGTTGGGTATTAACCGCATGTCAACTGATTAAATTCAGTATATTAGATAGCAACAAATCCCTAACTAAATCTCCATTGTTTAATCCTTTTCTCATTCATTACCCCCTTGGTAAGGCAAGTAAGAACGAGGCAAGTTCTAACGTTGGCCTACGTTAAAAAGACTTCTAAACGAAAGGATTAACAATACATAAATAAACACTATTCAAGAATTACTTAATTATTAGTCATACGTTGTTAATTGTTCATGGTTCCCACAACCCTAGTTGTGGACTTAGCTACTCATACTTGAGAGTTTACAATGCATATTAGGGTTACTAAAAGAAATCAAGAACTTACAATTAGAATAGATGAATACAGAAATCTTGAATTGAAATTCAAAATGTAAATTGCATAAAACTAGCTTCAAGAATTAAAGTTCAAAGTGTTTGCAAAATAATTCCAAAAGAAAAAAAAAAGTCTCCAATAGGGTCATCAACTTGTTTTTATAGTATACAAGTCCTAAACAAAATAGAAAATCGAAATAAGGAAAATTGGTTCAGACACGGTTTTTGATCGATGACTTGACCTACGGACCGTGTATCAGCCTACGGTCTGTGGTTCACCTTTGTGCTTCAGCAGTTGGTAAATATTTCAGGACCTTTAAACTGCGCTTGCCACCTATGGTCCATGGATTGGACTACGGTTTGTCCTTTTCCTCCGTGGTTCAAGTATTTAATTCATCTTTCTTATCAGAAACGACTGTTGTGTAGGATGGTCTGTCATTCACTCTACGGGGCGTTATTTGCCTCTGTGGTTCCACACTTAGTCAGACTTCCTTTAAATCACATCCAAGAATCTTCACCTCCGGCCCGTCACTGGAATTACGATCGGTGGTTGGTTCCGTCAACTACTACTGCTGCCACTTTAGTTCTTTTCTCTCTCAACCGCTTCGAACCTATTTTCTAAAAAATAAGATCGAATACTATCAAATCTAATAACAAATACCCCACGACTCTCACAAACTCCAAGTGAAATGCATCAAAAATACCGTAAACTCATGATACATCACTTATGAGCAGGGTCGGGGTGATTCTGCTCTTATGACGACCTTGAAGGCTGATGTCATTGTGTTGAGGAGAGATGTGGATGAGATGAAGTCCACCGACTTCTCTATGTTGTTTAGTACGATAGAGATTATTGAGATGTTGAGCATTGATGTTCCATCCAGTTTTGAGATTCCCCCCGGCTAATACGATGAAAGATAGTACTAGGGTTGATGATGTTGAGGTAGAGTCTGAGGATGAGACTGATGGGGAGGAGTTCGGTGTCAGAGATGCGTCCATGTATGACGATCTGGAGGACCATGAGGGTTCAATGGTTTAGACAACGGTTGAGGCATCACTTAGAGATACTTCGATGGTAGTGAAGCCAAGGATGTTGTTGTACTGGACACTGATGCCCAAGATAATGGAATCACAGAGATACAGAGTTGACCCATGCTTAGCCTGGCAGGGGGAATTTTTACTCCCTTTCTATTTTTATCTTGTTTTCTTTGTATATTTCTTTGCATTGGATGACAACTGCTAGACTAGTTTGGCGGGGTGAGGTATTTCTATACCTAACTCTTTTGGGCTATTTTATGGATATTTGCTATTTTTTTTGTGAATATTTGATTGCATCTTGTGTTTTTATACATATGGTTTTGGTCCATTGTGTTGGTCTTTTGTTTTGAATGGCAAATGGTTTTCAACTGGGTTTTCAACCGATTTTTAAAAATAAAAATTGCCACCGCTTATGTGTTTGAAAGTGACCGTTCTCTTGCAATTTTGAGTGTCAGTTGTGGGCAATACCGATAACTTCAGTAGTGCTCTCAATTAAACCATATGAGTGTACGAATTCAATGAGGCAAATTGAGTTACATAGGTCATATGTGAACTCGTAGCATCTCGTTGTGACTATCCAGTTGTTGAGTTAATATCTTGTGATTATTGTTGCATGGTAGCTGAAAATTGTAAAGTCTTGTTTGATGATTGTGTCGAATGCCATGTGTGGTGAGATTGTCTTGAACTGTGTGCTTGATGACAACTAGAACTTGCATCGTTAGTCCAATTGATTGATGGAAGCAAGCGATTGAAATGATCTTAGGCAAAATTTGTGAAGAGGGAACCAAAAATTGATAGTATACCTCTTTGTGGCCACCTTGTGAGAGTGTGAACCTAGCTTGGCACCAATTCAGTCTATCCTTTTCTTTGGAAGAAACTTGAACAACTTTGGCCTCTTTGTCCCATCACATATAACCTTCATGAAGTATTGGTTCGTTTGAATAGCCAACTTAGGCCAAAATCCTAAGTTGGGGTGCTGTGAAAAAGAAGGAAAATCAAAGAATGTGAAAAATCCTCCTTTGAAGGATCATGATGAAAAAGATGGAACCCCTTCTTATAAAAAAAAGAGAAGAAAAGGAAATGAGAAAGATTGAAAAAGAGAAGAGTTTGTGAAATGAACAAAAGAAATGGGGTATCCAATGTGTCATACTTAAATAAGTACTAGGGTGGATTGTGAACATTGTTGAAGGGTGAAAGAGAAGAAGAAAAAATGAATTGCAGGCCATACTTCATGAAGGTAGAAGTCACTAAACCAAAATGATCATACCTTTATACTCAACCCCATTACAAGCCTTGAAAGACGTTTGTGATCTTAAGTGAGCTAAAAATAATGCTAATTGGAAAATAAGGGCAAGCCTATAGGTAAATTGATGCATGTGTTCATCTTTGCGAATGTGAGAGTTGTATTTGATTCCGAGATTATAAATTCTTTATGAACTTTGTGAGAACATGGAATCATTCTTGGTGTGAGGGCATTTGAATGATTGTGTTGAGGTTGAACTTGCATTTGAAGTAAGCATTGTGAGCTTGAGTTCTATTTGACGATGGTTAGTCACAATTTGAAACTTAGAGTGCACAATTGAACATTATATGTGTAATTTGAACCTCATGTGTGCATTCGTACTGAGTCTTGAATAACATTGTTTGTAGAAATCCTTGTTGAACTGATTGATCTTGAGTTTTACTTGAGCACAAGCAAAATTTTAAGTTAGGGGTGTTGATGAGTCTGAGATTTCAACCCATTTAGGTCTTTGTTTTCATAGTTTTATTGTCCTCAATGCCTAATTTATGCTCTAAACTAATGCTAAAGTGCTGATTTGTAGCAATGAAGGCAAAGAAGCAAGGCAAGGATATTACGAGAAAAAAAAGAGCGAAGAAAGTTGAAGAAGTTGAAGAAGGGCAATCATAGTGATCGCCAAGACCACTCGGCGAACTGCCGAGTGACTCTTCAGCTCGCCAAAAGTTCCAACATAACATCCCTGGGGAAAACCAACTTGGTGATGGAAATGGATAGTCTGCGGACTGCCAAATGGATCTGCAACTTCGATCCTGATCGCTTAAAATCATAGAACACTAAGGTTAAAGAGCCAAGGCAAATCGGCGATGGAATGGAGCTATTGGCTCATCGCCGACTTGGTCGGCGATGCTCGACTAACCTCACTTAGTTATCCTGAAGGCCAAAATTTGAGAACATATAAATAGAATTTCAAAAAGCAGAAAATAGATCCAGCCATTTTTCGTGAGTAATTTCTAAATTGTAGAACTTTGATCTTTCGTTCTAGACTCTGTTTTACTTAGTTTAAGGAGTTTTCTAGTAGATTTTGAGTTGAGTTTTCGATATTGAACATTTTAGATCATTGTAAAGTCATGGATTGCAATACCCAGATTCTAGAGAATGTAATTGGTATTGATTTCTTCCTTTTTATGATGTTTGACTAAAACACCCATTTTTGTGGGTGTGTGTTGACATCCTTTGAGAGGGCACAACGTCGCGGTGACTCACCAAAAAAATAGTAATTCAATTTTTAAAAGAATTTTTTTTAAAATGAATAAAGGGGAGTTGCCAACTAATTTTTAGTAAAACTAGGAAACCAATTAATTAATAAAAAAAGGTCTACGAAACTAATAGATTCTAAGTAAAGGGTTCAAGTTATTCCAAAGGAAGGTGTTAGGGATCCATTGAAATCCACAATTGTGGGTCCCGACTAAATTCATTTTTTTTCAAATTGAGGAGGAGATAACAATAATATACAAGTATAATAAACATGCAATATACATAAATAATAAAATGAAACAATAATATAAGAAAAGGCCTAAGGTTTGCTTAACGTCGATATATATAGGATAATGAATAAAGAGTATAATTTGAACTTCATTCGAATAGCTTCATTGGGAAGAAACTCCGTGTACCTGTAAAGACACTTAGTAAAAGTGTTACTAATGAATAAATCAAATAGTAACTTAAAAATAAAAATCCGTCTTCTTAACATAGGAGGCCATGGAAATCGATGGTAATTTCTTCATCGGCCAATTTTAACAAACTAAATATATGAACTTAAACTAAATTTCTATCTTTAACATGGGGAGGCTTCTAAAACTGACGGAGAGATTCTTTTATGACCAATTAGCTAATATTTCCATCACAAAATTATATGAAACCAATAATAAATAAGGTAACATGAAAGCAACATCTTGCAAAAAATAGAAACAATCATACCTAGGCAAATATTTAGCAAAAATGTAAAAAATAATTAGTTCAAATGAATTAAAAGAAGCTAGATTTTAACAAATTAGGTAGCAATAGCTAAATTCAAAAAAATACGGAATCACATTTATTTAAGCTAAGCATTAACACAATAGTAGTAAAATAAAATGGTGCAAATAACTGACAAAAATATAATATAAAAAAAAAAATCAACCACAAATGTTTGTAAGATTTTAATAGAATACTGGAAAACTCAAAAGAATCATTAATAAGACCAGTTTGGAATAGATTTATACAAAAATAAGTTTATCAACACATAAATGAATAAATTATAACAAAAAATAATAATAAATAAAGACAATCACTGAAAACAAACTATTCCATCCAGAAAGCAACATCAAATAATCTACAGAAATAACAAATTAAATCAAGCAATATTAAACCAATAATAATAAACAATGACAGTGACAAAATAACACTAAAACAAATAACACAATATCTGCCTGCAAATAAGGTCATAAAGTATTAACAATATAAAATAATAAAATAAAAACATAGAATCAGTAAAACGAAAAGACTAAAATAATCAACAATCAGGAACAAATCAATACACAAATAGAAATTAAGCTGAGCAGATATTGGTAAAGATGGTCAGAGTTTGAACCCCTGCGGCTAGATCTAAAACAGGAGAAATTAAACCATTTGAAAACACATTGAACAGAACAACAATAATAATAGAACAAAGTAAAAGATGGGTTGTTTGTTTACCGAAAGTAGAAGAAGATTGATGGTGGTTTGAGGCTGTCTCGGTTCTTATTTACTCTGGTGGTCGGAGTTGTGACCGATGGAGACCAGGGTCTGTTCGCCGAAGCGATTGGAGCTTGGAGCGCTAGGTTGTTCTCGCTTAGCCAGAGTTGCCGGTGAAAAGGACGGAGTTCGGATGTATGACAACGTGTTGGAGCTGTTGTTCGCGCTGGACCTACAAAAATATCAGAAAAATTGTGAAAGGGAAAGGAGAAGGGGATTGGCGGCGCTGGAGGTCTGTTGTTCGATGGTTGTTGTTGGTTGGAGAAAATGGAGGAAGGCATGGTTAGGGTTTGTTGGTCGCTGGTCAGGTGATGAAAAAGCAGTGGAAAAGGTGGTTCTCAATCTGTTTGGTTTTCCCAGTGAGCTTAAGCTCGTTTTAAGGGAGAAAGTTGTTTTTTGGTTGGATTGCGGTGAGGTTTTGGGGTTCAAATCTGGTTGTTGTTATGCTTTACCCTGAAGCTGCGAAGAAGGAAAGGGTTTTTGGGTTTGTTTCAGGCGGCTGGAGGCCTGGTAGCGT
Organism: Solanum lignicaule; assembly: GCA_029582545.1. Taxonomy (NCBI): domain Eukaryota; kingdom Viridiplantae; phylum Streptophyta; class Magnoliopsida; order Solanales; family Solanaceae; genus Solanum; species Solanum lignicaule. The sequence continues at coordinate 33,832 of JAJOOF010000316.1, read as the reverse complement.
GAAACAGAGAAGAGAAGAAAGGAAAAAATGGGGGGTCTTTGGGTGGTAGAGTCACCGGTTTTCGGCGGAACTCCGGCGACTTGCCCGAAAAAAATAATGAACAATAAAGAATAAAATATTTCTAAATTACACCCATAAAAATCTTATCCACCACCCCTTAACTTAATGAGCAAGTTATTCTTTTAATGGGGAATTGAAAACTACCAATAGTACAATACCACTATCTTAAAACCGTGGGCCAAAACCATTGATTAATAAAATATATGTGTAAGAAATCTTATCCATATTAGAATGAATTTCTGGACTGTGTAAAATATCAAAATGAATATTAACAAATGTAACAGATAAAATGAATATGAAAAAATGTAACAAATGTAACCAATGACACGTAAAAAATGCAAATTAACAGAAATAATGATTTTATAAAAAATGAACAAATATTTGAACGTATTCAATCGGTTGTGCCAAAATAATATAAACAGAATTAACCGATAAAAATCCTTATACTTTGAGAATAAGGATAATTATCAACAAATTGCATTAAAATGGCAAAACATGTTTTTTGAACTATTTAAAAAATAAAATACTTCAAAAGTGTTGACTTTGGAAATATCAGACAAAAATTTGGTGTCAAAACTTGCCCTTTTTTTTATCAGGATCGATAAAAGAGATCGTGGTCAAACAAAGTTGACGAACCCAAATTTGGTTTAATAAACTTTGAACAAAACAAAATGAGAAGTTAGTGTAACAACCGGGTTCCGTCGTTTTAGAAAATCCAACGGGGAAAAATTTTGGGCCAAAAAACTTTTTCGTAGTAACTTGAGATTTCCCAACCTAGTTCATATTTGGACGAAATCGGAGTCATCAAAGTCTAGGGAAATCTTGTAGAAATTGGGTGATCTAATTATGAATTTGATCACATGAGTAGATGGATAAGTCGTTAAGGAACTTGTACAGCTTTACGGAATTGAATTCGGGCGAGTAGAACTCTCGAGATCGATCTTAGCATGAGCGGGTAGTTTATGAGTGTCATTGGTCAAAGGTGTGTTGTGAAATAGGGGTTTTAAATTCTTAAAATAGCTCACTGTTTCCATGCAAGCCGCTGAGGTGGGATTTCTGCCACTAGGGCGGGGCTGCGGAGGCAGGATTTCTGCGGCCAGGGCGAGGCCGCTATAGCAGAGTGGGTGCCGCCGTGGCGTAGCAGATGCAACTTAAAGTCGGAAATAAACCCCAAAACATTTTATTCGGCAATTTTCAAACTTGAGAGCTAAGGAACGAACCCAGGGCTTTTCTTGACAGTTTTTCACCATTCTTGAGGCTAAAGTTAAGATTTGAACTCCCCGAATCCATTTTTCAATCCGTAGAACATAATCTAATAGGTAATTATCGATGGGGAAGAGTTTTGTTCTAAGATTTATGGTGGGAAAAGCCCTAATTTGGAAATTAGGATCATGGGTATGATCTAGGGTTGATAGAATTGTTAGCAATTAGGGTATTTAGTGATTGTTTATTGATTTTTGTATTATTATGATTATTTGTTGACCAAGAACAAGGAGAACGAATTCGAAAAGGGAAAAATCAAGTTTCTTAAGGGTTTCAAGCTTGTTTCGAGGTAGGTGATGGTTGTGATTCTATGATTATGTGATGCATGTTTTTTCTTGCTTCAATATGATACATGTATGTATGCGAATGTTGCATTATTGATCACACTTGTTGTAAATGAGATAGATGAATAACGAATATCGTGAATCATGACTTAATTATATGATCTTAAGAGTATACTTGTGATTGTGATTGTGGTTTGTTGAATAGATCGGGTGTTGCGTTCCGACATACTAACTTGTATCGGTTGCCACATTCTTGCATAAACATTGGATAGGGTACCACGTTCTGGTATGCTAGCAGTTTGGGCTTGGGTTCCATGAGAGGACCAATGATTTGATAGAATTATGTATCTTGAGAAATGTGAAACTGTACCTTGTTCGTAAATGTTGATAATATTGTATATGTTCGATATATGCATATGATTATATTGTTGTAATGACTTATTTATGTTGCACTTAGTGGGATAGCCACGTGATCCTACCAGTACATTGTTGTTGTGTACTCATACTGCACTTGCTCTTTCTTTGTTGAGTACAGGGCACTTTTCAAGCGGCTATTGACAGACCTCGTTTAGAAGATCAGTGACCGCCGATCAAATTCAAGGGTGGGCCAGTTCTTCCAAGTTTCCATGAGTTCTTCTTTTTTCTATGTCCACATTTAGGACTTAGACTTTTCTAGTTAGTTACTACTTCATTAGCTTGGGGTTGTGACCCTTCTTGTTAGACTTATGGATCTTGTTAGATGTTTTGGTACATTGACTTTCAGGTTCTAGGCGTAATTTCCGCATTGTTTAGTTATTAGATCTTTTGAAAGTTTATGAAAACTTCAGTTTTTAGCTATTTAATTTGCTTTCGCAACTTAAATGCTTTAATATGTGATTAGAGTTGGTTAATTAATTAGAATTAATGGTTCTCCCACTTGAGGGTTAGTATGGGTGCCAATCACAATGGTCTGGGTCGTGACAAAGTTGGTTTCAGAGCCTAGGTTTGTTGATCTCGATGTACCAAAATGAGTCTAGTAGAGTCTTGCGGAACGGTACGGAGACGTCTGTACTTTTCTTCGAGAGGCTATAGGACATTCGGATAGAGATATAGACTTCTGCATTGATTTAGAACCTAGTACCCGCCCCATTTCTATCCCTCTATATCGCATACCTCCGGCAGAATTAAGAGAGCTTAAGGCTCAAATTAGAGAGCCTCTTAATAAGGGATTTATTCGTCCTAGTGTTTCCCCATGAGGTGCTCCAGTTTTGTTTGTTAAGAAAAAGGATGGTAGTATGAGAATATGTATAGATTACCGGCAATTGAATAGGGTAACTATTCAAAACAAGTACCATTTGCCTCGAATAGATGATCTTTTTGACCAATTGCAAGGTGCATAAGTTTTCTCCAAGATTGATCTGAGGTCTGGCTACAATCAGTTGAAAATTAGGCCTAAGGATGTGCCTAAGACGGCGTTTAGAACCTGTTATGGGCACTACGAGTTTCTAGTTATGTCTTTTGGTTTGACTAATGCGCCTGAAGCTTTCATGAGTTTAATGAATGGGGTGTTCAAGACATTTCTTTTTTTCATTCGTCAGTCTTTATTGATGATATCTTGGTCTATTCAAAAAGTGAGGAAGAGCATGTCGACCATCTTCGTATTGTTCTTGGTGTTCTTGGGAAACAAAGGTTGTATGCTAAATTTTCTGTGTGAATTTTGGTTGACTTCGGTTTCTTTTTCGGGGAATGTAGTTTCAAAAGAAAGGGTAATGGTAGATCCCCAAAAGATTGAGGCGGTTAAGAATTGAGTTCGGCCTAGCTCTGTGAAGGAAATTAGGAGTTTTGTGGGGCTCGCTAGCTACTATCATCGATTTGTGAAGAACTTTGCTTCTATTGCCACTCACTTGATAAAATTGAATTAAAAAAAAGAGATATCATTTGAATGGACTGAAAATGTGAGGATAGCTTTCAAAAGCTCAAGACTCTCTTGACCACCACACCTATTCTAGCATTACCGATTGAAGGTAAGGATTTTATTGTTTATTGTGATGCTTCACATTCTTATTTGGAAGTTGTGTTGATGCAGGATAAGAATGTTATAGCTTATGCCTCGCGTCAATTGAAGGTGCATGAGAGGAATTATCCAACACATGATTTGGAGTTGGCAGCGGTAGTGTTTGCTTTTAAGATCTGGTGGGATTACCTCTATAGTGTTAAGTATGAGGTGTTTACTGATCATCGTAGTTTGCAGCATGTGTTCACTCAAAATGATCTGAATTTGAGACAATGAAGGTGGATGGAGTTACTTAAAGATTATGATGTCACCATTCAATACCATCCGGATAAGGCTAATGTAGTGGCAGACGCTTTGAGTCGAAAGGTGGTAAGTATGGGTAGTTTAGCTTGCTTGAGTGTAACTAGACGACCCTTGGCTAAGGAAATTCAGACCTTGGAGTCTAAATTCATGCAATTGGGCATCTCAGAAAAAGGTGGGTTGTTAGCTAGCATTGAAGTTAGGACCACATTCATTGAAGAGATCAAGGCCAAGAAATTTTAGGATGAAAACTTGAAGGAACTTAAGAAGAAGACTGTGATTAGTAAGGCACAAGAGATCACTCTTGATGCGGAAGGAGTGCTCAGTTTTGAAGGAAGAATATGTGTTCCTCGAGTTCGTGACTTAGTTCAAAAGTTGTTGATAGAGTCCCATGGTTCGTGATATTCCATTCATTCAGATGTCACCGAGAAGTAATGAGATTTGAAGTGAATTTATTTGTGGTCGGGCATGAAGAAGAATATAGCAGAGTTTGTGGCTAAGTGTCAAAATTGTCAACAAGTGAAGTATGAACATCAAAGGCCTGCAGGGAAGGGATTTACATCACCCATAGAATGGTTCGAGGCTGGAGATGTGAAACCTTTGGGGGTTGATTTGGTAAGGATGCTCAAGATATGGTGACGAGTATTCAAGCTAAGCTTTTAGCAGCTCAGGGTAGAAAGAAGAAGTATTCGGATCATAAGGTAAGATGCTTGACATTTCAAACCGTTGAAAATGTTCTTCTTAAGGTATCACCCATGAAAGGAGTGATGAGGTTTGGCAAGAAAGGTAAGCTAAGTCCGCGATACATTGGTCCCTTTGAGGTTCTTGAATGTGTAGGGCCGGTGGCTTATAGATTGGCTCTACCTCCTAATCGATTGGGTGTTCACACGGTATTTCATATGTCCATGTTGAAGAGATATCATGGTGACGGGGACTACATCATTAAGTGGGACTCAATTATGTTAGACAAAGACCTCCAATATGAGGAGGAACCGATTGCAATTCTCGATCGTTATGTCCGAAAGTTGAGTACTAAGGAGATTAAGTCCGTGAAAGTATGGAAGCATCGTCCAGTTGAGAAAGCTACTTGGGAAACCGAGACAGACATGCGAGAAAAGTATCCCCGATTGTTCGTCGATTTAGGTACTACTCCATTCCTTCTTTAGCTTATTTTTCCTAAGTTGTCACTCGGGAACGACTGATGGGTAAATTAGTATCTATTGTAACCACCAGGTTGCGTCGTTATAAAAAGGCAACGGGGAAAAATTTTTGGGCCGAATTTTTTTTCGTAGTAACTTGAGATTTCCCAACCTAGTCCAGATTTGGACGAAATTGAAGTCATCAAAGTCTAAGGAAATCTGGTAGCAATTGGGTTATCTAATTATGAATTTGATCATATGAGTAGATGGATAAGTCGTTAAGGAACCCATACGACTTTACGAAATTGAATTTGGGCGAGTAGAAGTTTTGGCATCAATCTTAGCATGAGCGGGTAATTTTTGAGTGTCATTGGTAAAAGGTGTGTCGTTAAATGGGGGTTTGAAAATTTTAAAATAGCTCATTGTGTCTGTGCAAGCCGCTGAGGTGGGATTTCTGCCTCTGGGAAAGGGGGACGTTGTAGCAGAGTGGATGCCGCCGTGGCGAGGCAGACGCAACTTAAAGTCAGAAATAAACTCCAAAAATGTTCTATTCTATAATTTTTGAACTTGAGAGCTAAGGAACGAACCCAGGGCTTTTCTTGACAGTTTTTCACCATTCTTGAGGCTAAAGGTAAGATTTTAACTCCCCGAATCCATTTTTCGATCCGTAGAACGTAATCTAATGGGTAATTATCGATAGGGAAGAGTTTTGTTCTGAGAATTATGGTGGGAAAAACCCTAATTAGGATATTGTCATCATAGGTATGATCTTGGGTTGATACAATTGTTAGCAATTCGGGTATTTAGTGATTGTTTATTGATTTCAGTATTATTATGATTATTTGTAGACCAAGAACAAGTCGAACGAATCTAGAAAGGGAAGAATCAAGTTTATTAAGGGTTTCAAGCTTGTTTCGATGTAGATGATGGTTGAGATTCTATGATTGTGTGATGTATGTTTGTTCTTGTGTCATTATGATACATGTATGTATGCGAATGTTGCATTATTGATCACACTTATTGTAAATGAGATAGATGAATGACGAATGCCATGAATCATGTCTTAATTGTATGATCTTGAGAATATACTTGTGATTGTAGCTTGTTGAATGGATCGGGTGTTGCGTTTCGACATACTAACTTGGATCGGTTGCCACGTTCCGGCATAATTATAGGGTCGGTTTCCACGTTCCGACATAAACGGATCGGGTACCACGTTCCGGTATGCTAATAGTTTGGGCTTTGTTTCCATGTGAGGACCAATGATTTGATATAATTTTGTATCTTGAGAAATGTGAAATTGTACCTTGTTCGTAAATGTTGATAATATTGTATATGTTCAATATATGCATGTGATTATATTGTTGTAATGACTTATTTACGTTGCACTTAGTGGGATAGCCGCGTGATCCTACCAGTAAACTATGGTTGTGTACTGATAGTGCACTTGCTCTTTCATTGTTAAGTAAAGGTCATCATCAGGCGGCTATTGACAGACCTCGTTTAGAAGATCAGTAACCACCGATCGAATTCAAGGGTGAGCCAGTTCTTCCAGGCTGCCATTAGTTTTTCTTTCGTCTATGTCCACATTTCGAACTTAGACTTTTCTAGTTAGTTATTAGTTCATTAGCTTAGGGTTGTGACCCTTCTTGTTAGACTTACGGATTTTATTAGATGTTTTGGTACATTGACTTTCAGGTTCAAGGCATATTTTCCGCATTGTTTAGTTGTTAGATCTTTTGAAAGTTTGTGGGAACTTCAGTTTTTAGCTATTTAACTTGCTTCCATAACTTAAATGCTTTAGTATGTGATTAGAGATGGTTAATTAATTAGCATTAATGGTTCTCCCATCGGAGGGTTAGCATGGGAGCCAATCACGATGGTCTGGGTCGTGACATTTAGTAGAGCTTTTGAGCAAGACTCTACGTCCATCGACTGGGCTGAAAATAATAAACAGAATGTAGAGATTTATTGTAAACTGAAAGCATTCACATACCTTCGATGTTACTTGCATAATTGCACAATGAAGGTAGTGTACATATTTGAAGGAGGATGATGTGAATAACATGTACCTTTGAACGAGGTGACAACCCAACGCATCTCATTGAAAGGCGGACGACCCAACTTGAACATAACATGTCACTTTGAACGAGGTGACAACCCAACGTGTCTCATTGAAAGGCGGACGACCCAATTTGAATATAACATGTCACTTTGAACGAGGTGACAACCCAACGTGTCTCTTTGAAAGGGGAATGACCCAACTTGAACAAAACATGCCACTTTGAACGAGGTGATAACCCAATGTGTCTCTTTGAAAGGCGGACGACCCAACTTGAATATAATGTGTCACTTTGAACGAGGTGACAACGCAACGTGTCTCTTTGAAAAGCGGACGACCTATTTTGAGCATAACATGTCACTTTGAACGAGGAGACAACCCAACGTGTCTCTTTGAATGGCGGACGACCCAACTTGAACATAATATGTCATTTTGAATGAGGTGACAACCCAACGTGTCTCTTTGAAAGGCGGACGACCTAACTTGAACATAACATGTCACTTTGAATGAGGTGACAACCCAATGTGTCTCTTTGAAAGGTGGATGCCCAACTTGAACATAACATGACACTTTGAACGAGGTGACAACCCAGGTGTCTCTTTGAAAGGTGAACGACTCGGCTTGAATATAACATGTCACTTTGAACGAGGTGACAACCCAAGTGTCTCTTTGAAAGGCGGACGACCCCACTTGAATATAACATGTCACTTTGAATGAGGCAACAACCCAACATGTCTCTTTGAAAGGCGGACGACCCAACTTGAACATAACATGTCACTTTGAACGAGGTGACAACCTAACATGTCTCTTTGGAAGGCGGTTGACCCAACTTGAGCATAACATGTCACTTTGAACGAGGTTACAATCCAACGTGTCACTTTGAAAGGGGGATAACCCAATTTGAACATAACATGTCACTTTGAACGAGGTGACAACCCAACGTGTCTCTTTGAAAGGCGGACGACCCAACTTGAACATAACATGTCACTTTGAACGAGGTGACAACCCAACGTGTCTCTTTGAAAGGCAGATGACCCAACTTGAACTTAACGTGCCATTTGAAGGGGAATGACAACCCAATCTTGAACTTAATATGAATGGTGTATCACAAAATCTGCAAGAACAATATTAATAACAAATATAACATAAAAGCAATATAAATTATGCAACCATGGCCTCATATGAACAAGGTATTAACCAATGCAACAATTCAAACTTAATAACATCATGAATGAAAAAAATGTCAATTTGGAATAGATTTAAAAAATAAAAAGTGTCACATTGAATGGCATGACAAACCAATTTTTAAAAAGCATCATTTTATTTGAGATAACAAATTTTATTTTATTTTGAAATGTCATTTTGAAAGGTATGACGACCTAAATTTAAAAAGTTGTCATTTTTAAGGGTATGACTATCCAAATTTAATAAAATATCATTTTGAAGAATATGACGATCCAAATTTTAAAAAAATGTCATTTTGAAGGGTATGATGACCCAAAAATACAATTTTTTTAAACTATGAAACGATCCACAAAGTTACTTTGGACACATATCAATAATGAAACGGTCCACAAAGTTGGTTTGGACAAAGATAAAAAATGAAACAGTCCACAAAGTTGGTATGGACAAATATTGAAAAGTTGGTTTCAACCCGTTTTATTTTATGAACAATGAAACATATTTTAACTTGGTTAGCGCCAACAATAGTATTGTACAAAAAAAATTCACAGTTCTTTCTCTTTCAACTGAAATTGAATTCGAGGTAATTCCTATGGATTCAAGTGGTACCTCAAATGTACTCAAGTAACGACAAGATTTATCCATCTTGCTACAAACAAAGGCTTTGAACTAGACATAAAATCATGTTTCAAGTGCCCTCACTACAAAGACAGTCCCAATTTGCACACATTTAAAGTGTTTTTATTTGGGGACACTTAACAAAATCCGCTCACACTCAAAAAATATTCAACGCATGCAATTGTGATACTATACGCTTGGCCTTCATGTAAATCTCCACTAATGTGAGAACATTTGAAATGAAATCATGTAGGGCTTGTTAATGGCTTGTAGTGTAGGCTGAGGGACGGGTAGGATAGTTATTTGGGATAAAAGTGGCTTATTCCTTTCTTGAGCATTGCACTAAATTGATGCTTTCAACATTTATTATGCTTTTAGCGTTTGATCCTCTTTGTTGTCCCTTCCTTTTGTACTTTTTGACTTCTTCTGAAGATTTACTTTTCTGAGCTTTTCCCCTTCTCATCGTTTTTTGAAATTTCTTCTTTTGGTTTGGAGTGTTTTTTTTTTGTTGCAGTTTTGCTTGCTTGAACTTGTGGGAAATTTTTAATTCTTTCTTCTTTTTTTTGAAGTCATTTTTGTATTCTTGACTCTCAAGAACTTTGATAACTTTTGTCTTTGACAAATTTGAACTTTGAATCTTCTTTTGGAACTTGCACGTATTTAGTGCGCTCAAGAAAGCCAGGCCAAAAGAGGGATAGTGCGTATAAGCACTGAGAAAGGGTATAGGCTAATATGTGGTTATCCAAAGAATAAGATTCAGGCTCAAAGTATGACAAACTAAAGATTAATGTCATTTGGTAGGCTTTGAAAGGCTCAAAACGGGTCAAAAAAGGCCTACGATAATTTTTCAAATCAAACATTACTCATAATTTTGCCTCAACAAACATTTAGGCCAAGCTCTAGATCAACAACGCAACACAATTGAATTTAACTCAAAACCTCACCACACAATGCACATGAAACAATGATTCTAGTTTTGTTCTTATCTTGAATGTATACAAGAGAATATTATCAAGTGTAGCAAAAGTCTGAATGAGATGTACCAAAAGAATCTATGGTTTAACAAGAAGTCAATCTTCTCTATTGTACAAATTATTTTTTTATATGCACACTTGAACTGTGTTTGCACCAACCAAGTCAAAAAATGATTCCACAATATAAACATTTTAAAATAATAAAAAATAAAAAATCTTTTGAATAAAGAATATCGAACCCTAGAAGGGCTGCCTACGTATCTCATTGATGAGAATCAGGTTTGCGTAGTTCGTTCAGATATGACATATAACCTATATCTTGAACAACAAATGAATTTTTAAAAGGAAAAATAATGGAAATGAAAAACAAATGAGCCACATTGAAAGGCGGGCAACCCAAATCTAACAAAAAATATGTTTTATAATTTAAAGAAAACTTAACAAGAATGAAAAAATAAGTGAGTCACATTGAAGAGCGGACCATCCAAATTTAACAAAACAAAAAAAACTTTTTACTAATTAAAGAAAAAGTAAAAAAATGAGTCACATTGAAGGGTGGACAACCCAAACATTAAAAATGTCAAATAAAATAATATATTTAATGGAATGTAAGATAAATAAAATTGAAGATGTACAATGAATATAACATCACGTACAAAAAGTTATTACAAAAGGTACAAACAAACTCGGAGTGATGCCTCCTCAATCTGGAGTTTGAGTATAACCTTGGTAAAAAAAATTTAGGGCATTCCTTAAAAATTTTGCCCATATTTCAACTTTAACAACCTCCGGTATTAAATATTGTAACAAATATCTCCTTTGTGAAATTTTTGGAGACCTCAAAAAAAATTTGGCCCAGTTTCCGCTTTGAAATAATGAAAAGCTTTCGGGGAACATGACCGAGCCGTTATGGCACCTACGTATCCCGTTGAAGCAGGAATCAGGTCAAACATAGTTCCAACAGAGTGGTGAATGGACTAAGACTATGAATGCTTTAATGAGAGGTGACCAAGAGTGGGCTTTATTTGAAAGTGAAATAGTGACCAAAGCGGACTACTTAGGGTGGGGAAGAAAGCGACCGTTGACCATCCAGTGGCCAACTACATTCGTCAGGGTACCCAGATAAATAATTTGGATAATGAACGACTCCGGCCCGTGTAATCGTCCTTTAAGTAAGAAATAAAAATGTCAAATGACGAAAATTATGTCATGAATACAATGACAATGTACATCAAATAATGAGTACAAAATGCAAACAATCAACAAAATATACAAGATATAATGAATAACACAATAAAAAAATAGTCTCTTCGATTTCAAAAAATGAACCCATAATGGTTAGAACCTCTATATCCCCAGCGGAGTTGTCATTCTATTGACATCCTTTGAGAGGGTGCAAAATTGCGGTGACTCACCAAAAAATTAGTAATTCAATTTTTAAAAGAATTTTTTTTAAAAAATGGGTAAAGGGGAGTCACCACCTAATTTTAAGGAAAACTAGGAAACCAATTAATTAATTAACTAAAAAAATGTCTACGAAACTAATAGATTCTAGGTAAGGGGTTCAAGTTTTTCCGAAGGGAAGGTATTAGGCATACTTCGAAATCCACAATTATGGGTCCCGACTGAATTCATTTTTTCAAATTGAGGAGGAGATAACAATAATATACAAGTATAATAAACATGCAATATACACAAATAATAAAATGAAACAATAATATAAGAAACGTCCTAAGGTTAGTTTAACGTCGATATATACAAGATAAAGAATAAAGAGTATAATTCGAACTTCATTCGAATAGCTTCAATGAGAATCAACTATGTGTACCTGTAAAGACACTTAGTAAAAGTGTTAGTAATGAATAAATCAAATAGTAACTTAAAATAAAAATCCTTCTTATTAACATGGGAGGCCTTGGAAATCGACGGTAATTTCTTTATCGGCCAATTTTAACAAACTTAATATAAGAATTTAAACTAAATTTCCGTCTTTTACATGCGGAGACCTCTAAAACTGTCGGAGAGATTTTTTCATTGACCAATTAGCTACTATTTCCAACAAAAAATCATATGAAACCAATAATAAATAAGGTAAAATGAAAGCAACAGCTTGCAAAAAATAGTAACAATCATACCCAGGCAAATATTTTAGCAAAAATGTAAAAAACAATTAGTTCAAATGAATTAAAAGCAGCTAGATTTTAACAAATTAGGTAATAATAGGTATATTCAAACAAATACCGAATCACATTTATTTAAGCTAAGCATTAAGACAATAGTAGTAGAACAAAATGGTACAAATAACTGACAAAAATATAATATAAAAAAAAAGAATCAACCACAAATGTTTGTATGATTTTAATAGCATACTGGAAAACTCAATAGAATCATTAATAAGACAAGTTTGGAATATATTTATACAAAAACAAGTATATCAACACATAAATGAATAAAATGTATACAAAAAAATAATAATAAATAAAGACAATCACTGAAACAATCTATTCCATCCAGAAAGCAACATCAAATAATCTACATAAATAACAAATTAAATCAAGCAATATTAAACCAAGATTAATAAACAATAACAGTGACAAAATTAACACTAAAATAAATAACACAATATCAGCCCGCGAATAAGGTCATAAAGTATTAACAATATAAAAGAATAAAATAGAAACATAGAATCAGTAAAAACAAAAGACTAAAATAATCAACAATCAGGAACAAATAAATACACAAATGGAAATTAAGCTGAGCAGATATTCGTAAAGATGGCTGGAGTTTGAACACCTCTGGCCAGATCTAAAATAGGAGAAATTAAACCATTAGAAAACATAATTGAACACAACAACAATAACAATAGAACAAAGTAAAAGAGGGGTTGTTTGGTTACTAATATTAGAAGAAGATATATAGTGGTTTGAGGCTGTCTCGGTTCTTATTTACTTCGGTGGTCAGAGTTGTGATCGGTGGAGACCAGGGTTTGTTCGCCGAAGCGATTGGAGCTTGGAGCTCTGGGTTGTTCTCGTTTAGCCAGAGTTTCCTATGAAGAGGACAGAGTTCGGATGTATGACAGCATGTGAGAGCTATTGTTCGCGTTGGACCTGCAAAAATATTAGAAAAACTGTGAAAGGTAAAGGGGAAGGGGATTGGCGGCGCTGGAAGTCTGTTGTTCAATGGTTGTTGTTGATCGGAGAAAATGGAGGAAGGCGTGGTTAGGGTATGTTGGTCGCTGGTGTGGTGAGGAAAAAGCAGTGGGAAAGGTGGTTCTCGATCTGTTTGGTTTTCCCAGCAAGCTTAAGCTCGTTTTGAGGGAGAAAGTGGTTTTTTGGTTGGATTGCAGTGAGGTTTTGGGGGTTGGAATTTGGTAGTTGTTGTGCTTTAGACTGAAGCTGTGAAGAAGGAAAGGGATTTTGGGTTTGTTTCACGCAGCAGGAGGTCTGGTAGCGCAAAACAAAGAAGAGAAGAAAAGAAAAAATGGGGGGAGGGGGTCTTTGGGTGGTAGACTAGTCAGTTTTCAGCGGAACTCCGATGACTTGCCCGAAAATAATAATGAACAATAAAGAATAACAGATTTTTTAAATTACACCCCAAAAAATTGTATCCACCAACCCTTAAATTAATGAGCAAGCTATTCTTTAAATAAGGAATTGAAAATCACCAATAGTACAATACCATTATCGTAAAACCGAGGGCCAAAACCACCAGTTAATAAAATATTTGTGTAAGAAATCTTATCCATATCAGAATGAATTTCTGGACTTTGCAAAATATCAAAATGAATATTAACAAATGTAAAAGATAAAATGAATATGAAAAAATGTAGCAAACGTAACCAATTACATGTAAAAAGTGCAAATTAACTGAAATAATAATTTCATAAAAAATGAACAAATATTTGAACGTATTCAACCGGCTGTGATAAAATAATATAAATAGAATTAATCGATAAAAATTCTAATACTTTGAGAATAAGGAGAATTATCAACAAATTACATTAAAATGGCAAAACATGTATTTTGAACTATTTAAAAAATAAAATACTTAAAAAGTATTGACTTTAGAAATATCACACCAAAATTTGGTGTCAACAGTTTGATCATGTGATTATTTGCTCTAATTAGCTTATGGGTATTGTTGTTTACTAATTTAAATGATGATTTGAAGTGGATTTAATTGATAGTTGTGTATTAACTTATGAATTGTAGTTGCAAATGCAATTCTAACTTAGTGTTCTGGGCTTGTTTAAGAAAGATGTTTTAGACTTAAGGTTTTCAATTGATGATCTTAGTGATTGGGTTTTTGTGGGTTCAGCTCGAAAGAGTGAATCTTAACTCGATCCTACCTATCTAGCTCGAGAGAATAGATAAATTGAGGTATTAGGCTGCTTAAAGTGTTATGCTTGTTGAGGTTCGAGAGAACTCACTTGAATCATCATAGTTGTTCCAGGGAATGCTATTGCATCTATAGTCTAGCCTACCCACTAAGATTCAATAATTGTTATTAAATTACAATTACCCATATAGCAAAATTAGCCTTTAATCGTTCACATCCCTAAGTATCCCTTATCTACTTGATTACTCCTTTTTTTTCTAATTATTGTAGTTGTTTATTGACAAACCTAATCCCCACATCTGACATTCGTGTCAACCCCTTTGATTTTTCTAAATAATTTCGATTATTTATATTCTTACAATTGATTAGACCGCGTTTATAACTTCGTAATTGAATTCTAACTTGTATCACTCCCTATAGGATCAACCCCAATTCTTTGTTGGGTTTATACTAGATTGTGATCACGTACACCTGGTATTGGATGAGGTATTTTTGAGCGTTTATCAATTATGTGAAAGCATGTGGATTTGTGTAAAATTAGGGTGGGTATCCAGTTGAGAATGATTAAATTATTTAGAATCCATGTTTAAGGTTTTTATCGGGATTTTCAGTACTAAAAGCATGTTGGTTGGTAAATATGATCATCCTTACCTTATGGTGTGCCTCTATTTTTGTTGTTTTTGTTGTTGTTATCGATTGAATTGAGCATATTTGGCCTTAGTCAAGGGTTAGACTAGTGTTTTCAAGACTTGCATAGTTTGGAGCCATTTGGCCTTAGTTTTGTTTCGATGTCATTTCGACGGCCTAGATCCCTAGTGGTTTAGCAGACGTGGGTCTTATAAAATGAGCCTTAGATCAAGTGGTCACTCATCCTTGATGACCTTCTGTCCATTCTCTCTTTTTATGGTAATGTGATTACAGTTGAACTATTGGGCTTCGCTTGGTGACTTGGGATCTGGAGTTGGTTTGGTGTGGAGCGATGAACAAACTACTTCGGAATGGATGTAATTCCACATTGGTGGTGTGATGATGATTTGATATAGGATCCTTCAACATCTACTTTAACTCAAATTTGACAACTAGGCATCTGATCTATAGCCACATTCCATTGTTCGGGCTCTTATATCCTCTAAGGAGTTGATACATATTGGTTAGATCTTATTACTACTTTTGAGGGCTATTCATGGTTTGAGGTCCGGGCTACGCACACCCTTGGTTGCATGAGTGTATTGCTTCATCTGGAGGATATCCACAGTTTGGGTATGGGCTATGCACTCCTTGTCTATAGGCGACTTTTATTGGTTACCTGGGAGGCTATTCATAGTTCGAGGACCAAGCTACATTTTCTCCAGCTCTAGACTCACTGGGTAATACTCTTAGTAGTTTTAACTATTTTGTGTGCTCGACAAGCTTATGGGGTCCGTTCGGGTTTTTACTTAACTATGTGCACGAGTGTACCTTCTAGGCTTATGGAGGAAGTTAGGCTTAGTTAGTTGTACTTATTTCTTTTCGGCTCTTAGCACACTTGTGTACATTTATTGTAGTTTTCTATTCTTTTGACCGTTTTTGTGTTTTATTCTCGCATTTAATATTGTTTTTACTTCTCTTGCTCATTCTACCTTTAATCCCTACCGAGTGCCTTTTGTTCGGTTCTCATGGTACACTCTACGGTTGTTTCATGATGCAAGTCTAAGGACAAACTACTAGTGTTGATATTCGAGCATGTTGCAGCTTCAGTTTAGATGCGAGGGCTAGCACATTGCATCTTAGACTTACCTGTATCAATCTATATTTTGTTGGCGAGACTTTTGCTTCTTGAGACAAGCCTTGTATTTTGAGTCCTCTTTTTGGACTTGTACTCCTTTTATATTAGCAGCTTTGTACTTGTCACTTCTAGGTTTTTGGAGAGATCTTATTGTATATATTTTTTTGTTTACTTCTGCATATTTTTTTGCTTATGTTATTATATTATTGCTTCCTCTATGTTTCAACCGTTAAACCATTGCATGTTGTTCTGGGTTGCGGTTTGGCTTACCTACTGGTAGATTATAGTAAGTGCCATCATGACTCAAGGAATTGGGTCGTGACAAGTTGGTATGAGATCCCCAAATTCACCAATTTTACTTGTACAGAGCTAATACCTAGTAGAGTCATGTGGATCGGTGCGTAGACATCTTTTTCTTACCTTTTCGAGGCTACAAGGTGTCTTTAGGAATATTCTCACTTTTGTATTGCTATTGTGTACTGCGTATCTTGTTATTTTTGGAACCTAACATGTTTTATTCTTTCTCATGATGGATCGTATGCGTCGCTCGACGGCTACAGGTATAGGTTGGCCTTCGCATCATGATAAGGCTGCAACACCAGACCCTGATAGAGAGAGGGATCCAGAGCTTGCAGTGGATCCTCAAACAGATTATGTTCCCCTTTGGTCGGTTGGGCCACGACAAGCCAAACAACAACTTGGACACGTTATGGCTCCCAATATCTAGGCAACCATTACTCAGCTCTTGACCATTCTTGGAGGTTTACAATATGTTTCTGCTATGGCTACAGTTGCACCAACCCCGCAGGATCAGCCTGTAGGAGAGGCACCTCTAGTTAATGTGCCACCTTGAGGATGCCCAGACCGTGATTACAGTCGGAGCTATGACTCTAAAGAAGTAGAAGATGCTTGGAGTGTTTTTTAGACTTTAACCTCAGAGGCTTTCTAGGGCTATTGGAAAGGAAGCCCACGAGTTCTCACTACTTGCCGTGAAAGGCTATATACTTTGGGCTTGATAGAGTCGAGAGGAGCCGACTTCACCACTTACCAGTTTGATAAACTAGCCAGACAATGGTGGCGTTCTAATCTTGAAACTAAGCTAGATAGGTCTCCTCTGGTATAATGGGCAAAAGTTTTTTTGAGGCTTTCTTGGCCAGCTTCATTACCCGTAGTGTTAGAGATGGACTTTGGGATCAGTTTTCGAGGTAAGAATAAGGCTTCATGATTGTATCTGAGTATAAAGCCAGGTTCCAGGAGCTCTCCCACCATGCTACTATGATCTTATCTACTGAGAAGGAGAGGCTTTGGTGCTTCCTCAAGGGTTTGAGACTACAACTGCCAATTGAACCTTAGTCTATGGTTTTAGCAGGCCTTTTTTCAAGACTTTGTTAACTATTGCCCATACTATTGAGTAGCTCCATAACGAGTCCCGCAGGGGGCAACGACAAGAAGGCTAGGCATGAGGGTGGCTACAACGGGTCCTGTTCTAGGCCTAAGGAATTTTATAACAAGCCTTCAGCAGTTTCAGTAGGTTCTGATCAGCCAACCAGTTCATCCCTCACTACAGACATTAGAGGGTGGCTAGTATAGTTGGGGTGATGCCGGCTCGATTTAGGTTTGACATGGGTCCCAATCATGTGCTTTAGGTCATGGTTTGTCATTCTTTGTGGGCTAATCTTCAAAGGGTTGTTATGATTGTGGGGAGCTTGATCACTGGTCTAAAGACTTCCTTTCGCATAAGAGGATAGAACCAGCTTCATATGTAGCTCTACCAGACCCACCAGCCACACCTCCAGGAGATCCTAGGGTCAGGACCGTTATGGTGGTCACAGGGTGTTTAGGGTTGTCCCCTGGGAGGTAGGTCGGTTGGTAAGTCAGATAGCCATGGTAGGGGTGGACAGGCCCACTTTTATGCAACTCCAGTGAGGGTGGAGGCTAAGCCATATATAATGTGATCTTATGTATGATTCTACTTTGCCATTAGCCAGCCTCGGCTTTATTTGATCTAGGCTCTACTTTTTCACATGTATCTTTGTATAATACTTCCCATTTAAGTATGATTTCAGAGCCTATGGCTGCATCGTTGCGTGTGTCAACCCCTGTGGGTGAGTCTTTAGTAGTGGATTAGGTGTTTCAATCTTTCTTGGTGATTATTTAGGGGAGTTAAATCCGGGCTTGTAACACTCCGAAAAACTAATGAACTAAGATAGAGCCTAATATGTAGTCTAGTAGCCTAAATGGGGTTTAACGTAAAGATAAGAGTCATAAAATAACTTCCCCTACTTAATACTAATGTTTTAGGACCTAAACGTTAAGGCATAACCCCCCTAAGGAACCCCCCACCAAGGGTCCTTGAGCAGGACCAAGAGGCTGCCCAAAAAATTATCAAAAACAGCTTGACGCACGAAATAGGCACTTACGAGCAGTGGGTGGTCCCACGCCCCGTAGGTGGGGGTCATGGGTCGAGGCTAGATCTCCCCCAATTCTATAAACTCTATGTTTGAGCTACAAGTTAGTGATGAGTTCACAAATTGGACTAATTTAGGGCTTTGTTTTAATGGGAATAGTATCCTTGAATGCTTGTTTTTACCTCAATACCTGATTAAACTGCTAAAGTTTCAGGTATTTGAAGTCTTAGTGGAAGCATGGACACTTAGGCGCAAAACGGAGCAAATAGGGCTGAAAAGAACAAGAAATGGATTCCTGCGGATCGCCGAGTTTAACTTGGCGAGTCGCCGAAATGACATAAGCCGCCCTTCGTTCCAGTACGCCAAGCCTTGAAGGAAGTGGATCAAAAGGCGAGGAAAGGAGCAGTCGGCGGGTCGCCGATCAGTTCCGTGAAGCAGCACTGTACCGCCCAATGATCCAGAATGCAAGGATGCTAAAGGCAAGACACTGAAGGCGATGAGCTGACCAAAGGGCGGATCGCCGAGTTCATCGGCGATCTCGACTAATGTCACCGAACAATCCTCCGCAACACAATCTGTGAAAACTATAAATACTATTTAGAGTTGTAGTCTTAGGAGAGATTGAAGTGTGGAATAATTATTATTATTATTTTCACTTTAGAACATATTCTAGCAAAAAATTTCTCTCAAGTTTGGAGAGAGTTTTGTGGAGACTTGAAGAAAGGAGTTCTTCTCCCCAAGTTAGAAGTGGGTCTTCTCTATTCACTTCCCTTTTCTTAATTCAAGGTTTAACTTCTTATACCCAATTGATTTCTTTATCATGTTAGGTATAATTTCTTATTTCTTGATGTGGGGCTAAAACCGCCCATTCTTGGGGTGTGATTTAGCAAATATGGGTTGATATTCTTATTGGGTCTTGCTTGCTGATAGGTTAAATGTATGTTAATGGTGATTTCACCTAGTGGTTGTGGTTTAATCTAAAAGGTTTGTAGTTGCAAATACAAAGCCACCCTTGTGTTTTTGGCTTGCCCGAGAGGGAGGTTGCGAAACCAAAAACCACTAGACTGATGGCCTAAGGAGTGGGTCGACACGAGGTTCAGCCCGAGTGGGTGAGCCCTAGTCCCATATCCTAACACTCAGCTCGAGAGAGTGAGTGGGGTAAGGCGTAGGCTGGTCTTCATGCGGCAAATGGGTGTTCGAGAGGAACGCATTTGAAACGGGGTAAGTTTCCCGAGAGGGAACTTATTTCCATTTAAAGCTTAGCCTAGTCACTACTGTCTTGCAAATTTCCTATTGAAAGCATGTACCCAACGACTTATCTCAACTTGTATTGCTGTCACATCCCAAGAACCTTTCCCCATACTTGATTTTCTTGTTTATTTTGCCGTTTTATCACTTGTTACAAAACCCCATTTGATATTTGACACTTTCGTGTCACCCCCTTTAATTTACTATGTCTTTTATCGCAAACGTCTTTAACTACGACTTACTTGAATGAAATTCTAATTGGTTATTAATTCTTGGTCAAAGTGGATCGATTTATATTTCCAGTTGACTTTGTGATTTTAGACTGTGACATTGATGTTGAGGTCCCCATTATTTTGGGAAGGCCATTCTTAGCGACTGGCAGAGCATTAGTGGTTGTTGAAAGCGGCAAGTTGAAATTCCGTGTGACTGACGATGAGGTAACTTTCAACATCTGCAAATCCATGAATCAACCAAGTGATATTCATGTAGTGTCCACTGAAGATGTTATAGATGAGGTAGTGGCAAGTGTAAGCCATCTGTTGCGTAAGAATGAGCCTCTTGAGTCAATACTTGCAAATCATGACGATTCAGAAATTCAGGAATATGATGAAATGATCACAGCCCTAACAGGGTTAGGAGCGCATCCACGAAATCCAATTAAGTTGGATATCGACCTAAAAAACCGATGTAGCCCACCTGCAAAGCCATCAATTGAAGAGCCACCAACTCTAGAGCTGAAAGTACTCCCATCCCATCTCAAATATGTTTTCTTGGGAACTAACAACACTCTACCAGTGATTATTGCAGCAAATCTGAGTGAAAGGAAGGTAAAAGTGCTTGTTGAAGTACTGTAGAAGCACATAAAAGCGATCGGATGGACCATAGCTGATATCATGGGCATTCCGCCCGGTATCTGCATCTATAAGATTCGGCTGGACAGTGAATGCAGACCCAGTGTTGAGCATCAGTAAAGGCTGAACCCCCCGATGCAAGAGGTAGCTAGTAAAAAAAGAGATCATCAAGTGGCTTGATGCAGGAGTAATCTATCTGATTCCAAATAGCGAATGGGTCAGCCCACTGCAATGCGTACCAAAAAAGGGTGGCATAACAATGGTCCAAATGCTAAAGGAGAGCTTGTGCCGACTAGACCTGTAACAGGATGGAGGGTATGCATGGATTATCAAAAGCTAAATTCATGGACTGAAAAAAACCATTTTCCAATGCCCTTCATGGAATAATGCTTGACAGGTTACCACAGAGAAGGTAGTATTGTTTTTTGGATGGATACTCTAGATACAACCAGATATCTATCGCACCAGAAGATCAAGAAAAAACCACTTTCACATGCCCTTATGGTACCTTTTCATTCAAAAGGATGCCATTCGGACTTTGTAATGCACCGGCAACTTTTCAACGATGCATGTTGTCCATCTTTGCAGATATGGTTGAGGACTCTCTAGAAGTTTTTATGGATGATTTCTCGATCGTAGGGGACACATTCGAAGAATGCTTGACACATTTAGAGCGAGTGCTTCAAAGGTGTGTGGAAACTAATCTAGTCCTAAATTGGGAGAAATGCCATTTCATGGTGAAAGAAGGCATTGTTCCTGGGCATAAAGTGTCGCAGCAAGGGCTGGAAGTTGACAAAGCAAAAATCGAAGTTATCGAGAAATTACCACCGCCAATCTCAGTAAAGGGGGTTCACAGTTTCTTGGGTCATGCAGGCTTCTACCGAAGATTCATTAAGGATTTCTCAAAGATTGCACAACTATTGTGCAAACTCTTAGAGAAGGAAGTGAAATTCTACTTTGATGACGCTTGTATGGCAGCATTTAAATGTTTGAAGGAGAAATTGATATCCACACCAGTTATCATCAGCCCCAATTGGTCAGAACCATTCAAAGTGATGTGTAATGCGAGTGGTATGGCATTAGGTGTAGTATTGGGACAAAAGTGTACCAAACTGTTTCACCCAATCTATTACGCAAGCAAGACTCTAAATAGTGCCCACCGAAATTACACAGTGACTGAACAAGAGCTGCTAGCAGAAGTCTATGGTTTAGAAAAGTTCTGGGCATACTTACTGGCACTAAAGTAGTTGTTCAAATAGACCATCCAGCACTCCGATACCTCATGGAAAAAAAGGACGCAAAGCCAAGACTGATAAGATGGGTGCTACTCTTGCAAAAATTCAATTTTGAGGTGAATGATCGAAAAGGTTGCGAGAAGCAAGTTGAAAATCACCTATCACGGTTAGAGAATAAAGCAGGTACTGAGCAGGAAAATGAGATAAATGACTCATTCCCAGACGAGCAAATATTCGCACTGTCACTTACACACGTACCATGGTATGCTGATTTTGCAAACTATATCGTATGTGGGTTGATTCCCGATGAGTTAAACTCTTACCAACGAAATAGGTTCCTATTTGATGTTAAAAGATACTTTTGGGATGAGCCATACTTATTTCGGGAATGTGCTGATCATGTCATAAGAAGGTGTGTTCCGGAAGAAGAATCAACAGAGATCCTCCATGCCTGCCACACATCACCAGTAGGGGGTCATCATAGTGGAAACCGAACCGCAGCAAAGATTCTCCAAAGTGGTTATTATTGGCCTTCTCTTTACAAAGATGCCCACGATTTAGCTAAGAGATGCCCTCAATATCAACAGCAAGGTGGAGTATCAAGAAGACACGAGTTACCCCTTACACCTATTTTGGAAATCAAACTATTCGATGTGTGGGGAATTGATTTCATGGGTCCATTTGTCAGCTCGTTTGGAAACCAGTATATCTTAGTAGCTGTGGACTATGTGTCCAAATGGGTGGAAGTTGTCGCACTCCCGAATAATGAAGGAAGAAGCGTTGTCCAATTTTTGAAACGCTACATCTTTGCACAGTTTGGCACTCCAAGAGCAATCATAAGTGATGGAGGATCGCATTTTTGCAATAAGTGGTTTTCTGGTGCATTGAGCAAATACGGAGTAAAACACAAGATCGCCACTCCATATCACCCCCAAACAAGCGGACAAGTTGAGGTGTCAAATCATGATATCAAAAACATTCTATCCAAGACAGTAAATGGCAGCAGAATCGACTGGTATAGAAAGCTTGACGATGCCCTGTGGGCATATCGAACTGCTTACAAGACAACTATAGGAATGTCCCCTTATCAACTAGTTTTTGGTAAATCATGCCATTTACCTGTTGAGCTAGAACACAAAGCCTTATGGGCATTGAAAGCTCTGAATTTAGGTTGGACAAAGGCTTCAAGGAAGAGGCTGGACTAGTTGAATGAAATAGATGAGTTAAGGCTCAGATTTTACAACAGCTCAGCCATTTACAAAGAGAAAATGAAGAAATGGCACGACACTCGGATAGTCCAGAGGGAATTCAATATGGGAGATTGGGTGTTATTGTACAACTCACGACTAAGGCTATTCCCAGGGAAGCTAAAATCCAAATGGTCGGGGCCTTTCAGAGTCACACAAGTGTTCACCAATGGTGCTATAGAAGTTGAAGAATCCAAGAGTCCCAACTCCAAATCCTTAGAAATGAAACCCTCTTCTTCTTCATGTTTCAAAACCCTCTCAGACTTAGAGCAAAAATAAAAAGTACTAAAATTATATGAAAATTATAGTAATTGTTCGATTTTTAAAAATACAAATCTAACTACTATTTATAGCTTTCACAGATTTGTGTTGCAGCGGATCATTTGGCGTCGTTAGTCGGAATCGCCGATCAACTCGGCGATTCACCCTTTGGTGTAGTTCATCGCCGTCTTGCACCAGCCTTCAGCATCATGGTGCTCTGGGTCATTGGGTGACATGGTACTGCTTCGCGGAACTGCTCGGCGATGCGTCGACTGCTCCATTTTTCCGCCGACTTGATCTTTTCCTTCAAGGATCAGCAACTGGAACAAAAGGCGAAGTAAGACCCTTCGGAGATTCATCAAGTGGACTCGGCGATCCTCAGGCCTTCATTTCTTCGTTCTTTTCAACCCTTTTTGTTCCTTCGTAGTGTCCATGCTTTCCTTCAAAGTTCAAATACCTGAAATTTAAGGGTTTTCATCAGATATTGAGATAAAATAAACATTTGAGGGCACAATTTCTATTAAAATATAGCCCTAAATGAGTCTAATTTATGGACTCATCAAGGACGATACGAAGTCCCGCTATCGTAATCTTTTTCCTTCTACTCCTATTCAAGCTTGAGGTAAGTAGTTCCTCTTGAGTTTTAGTGTTTTGGGAGTCATGTGTATTGTATGAGTTTTCCCTGATTTCCTTATGTTATGCATGTTCTTGATGAAATTTATGTTTAGTATGAAATGAGTTTTTGTGATTTTTATGCCCCTCGTGTTAATAGTGCATTATGATTGAGCATTTTAGTATGATGATGGAATATTTAATTTCATGAGGTAATTTGATGAATATGCTTAGTTATGCTTGTGATGATATAGCATATTGGCTCCATGTTGTTGTGTTGAGCTTGCTTTTAGTTGGAGAAGGTAGTTCCTCCTATGAACATTCTAAATGTTAAACTTCATGCATAATTGGGCTGGTAGATGTAGTTCCTACTTCCTTGTATTGCATTGACCATGTCTTGAGATGGAGTTGAAGTTTCCTCCTTTTGCATAGTGCATGAAGTGAATAGTTCATTTGTAAGTTGTGCATTTTTTTGATGTTTCATGCATGATGGGCTGCAGGTCTTGAGTTTCTAAATTAGTTTGGTGTCTAGATCATCATTCCAGGACGAATGTTCCCAAGGGGGAGAAAATATAACACTCCGAAAAACTAATGAACTAAGCTAGAGCCTAATATGTAGTCTAGTAGCCTAAATGGGGTTTAACGTAAAGATAAGAGTTGTAAAATAACCTCCCCTACTTAATACTAATGTTTTAGGACCTAAACGTCAAGGCATGACCCCCTCAAGGGTCCTTGAGGAGGACCAAGAGGCTGCCCAAAAATCTATCAAAAACATGACCCAAGAAATGGGCACCCACGAGTCGTGGGTGGACCCATGCCCCATAGGTGGGAGTCGTGGGTTGAGGCTAGACCTCCACCAATTCTACAAAATCTTTGTCTGAGCTACGACTTAGCAACACGGTCCGTGGACCCACTCGAGCCCCGTGGCTGGGGTCTCGTGAGTGGGGGGCTTCAGTTGACCAAAACAGGGAATGTAGACCCAACCCATGAGTGACTAGTATGGTCCATGGGTCCATCCACCCCCCGTGGGTGGGAGTCGTGTATGAGGGCCTGCAATGCTTCCCCAATCTAGGCCAAGGCTAAGTCAAGACCATTAATTCCAAAAGTTATTTTATTAGTGTAGGGTAATTTTAATTAATTTTAATAGACTTATATAAGTACTTCTAAATCATTAACTAGTACTTTACACTTCATAACTTACAAGACTTAAATCATAACCAACTCCCCTCTCCAAATATTATCTCTCTAAAACTCCATTGAAGAACAAGAACAAGGTCAAGCTTAGGGTTCAAGGAGCAGCCTTTATTCTTCAATTTCATGTGGAAATATACCTAAGTTATGGTGTATTTTAATCTATGGGTAGCTTCAACTCATAGAGTCCCTTCAAAACTTAATTTCAAGCTTTCAATTTCCCCAAAAACCTAGAGTTTCAATCCAAGTCGTGGGTTCTCTTTCAAAACATTTTCAATTGTTTATTTATGGTTGATTATGGTGGATTATGGTTGAATTGACAATTAATTGATGATTTATGATAAAAATCCTCCCAAGGACCCATGAATCCCTCATAACTCTATATTATGAATCCATGATGTGGGATGATTCATTATAGAAGTATGTCAATTGATTATGTGTATGTTGATTGAGTTATTGAATCGTTATATTCCCCTATCTAATGTAGAAATTCTAGATGTTTGGGTTGAGTTTGATTCATGGCCTTGAAGGGCATTTTATGTGGGTTTGTACATGTTGATAAGAATTGTGTATGAGCTTATGATTCACTTAGAAATTGAAGATCCTATGACTATTGTGTAATTATGGTGTGGTTGCAAGATCATTCTCCCCATACCCTTACAAATGACTATGTATGAAATGTCTATGACTATGATAGTGTTGTTGTGTTGAATGAAAGGCTATTCTCATGAACGCACTATGAATATGATGTGAAAGGTTTACTCACATGTTTATGATTCTAAGGTTGAAAGGACATTCTCACCTAATGAATCTTTGAGCCATTATGATGCTATGATGGTTTGAGTGCCTAGTGCATTCTTTCATGAACATGAACGTAAGTAAAGACTTAATATGAATCTAAAGGGAATTATGCTTAGCACCGAGTGGATATGAGTATGAGATGGGTTCCTTCACGCAGTAGTCCCGATTCCCATGTAGTTATCTCATGAGATGGAAACCTCCACGTTAGTAGTCCGGGTTTCTAGTAGCAATTTCCCTATCCCATAACTATATGCCCACATAGGTCTTTAGCTAGTTCATCCACCTAAAATCTAATATGTTAGTTCTACCTTAGGCAAGTAGGACACCTCTTTTCGGTGTGGGGGTTAAGACACTGGATTCCATGTAGCTCACATGGTTTATGTCGGTTAATGCTATATTTCCCTATATGATAAGAATATGATTATGACAAGAACATGAACAATAACTATGACTTATTAAGAGGTACTAGTTAGTATGAGTAGGGGTATGGGACTCCATTTATGCATTGCACAAGTACTCTTTAAGAGTGGTTGTGTTGAGGTTCTCTTATGCTAGACATATGAATTATGCATTTATGATATGTATTATTATTAAGGATGACATTGCTTGCTACAAGGTATGAATATGAATACTTCCTTGTTTATGAATGTTGGCTAATTGTGAGGTCAAGGTATGATATGTATGATGTTGGTGACCTAAAAGTGATACTTAGTCTTAGGTAGTATTATGGGATCTTACCTATGCATTGCACAAGTGTAGCTTTGGGTTGCTTATGATATGGTTTGACTTATGTTTCTTCACAAATATGCATAATGGCTTTTAAACTTGATAAATGCATGATTCTAACTAAATGTCCCTTTTGAGCATGTTTTAAGGATTTTTATGCATGGCTTCCATACTTGGTACATTTTTGTGCTAACCCATATTTTCTAACTTTTTCTATAAGTATAGGTCCCGGTCGTTGAGGTTGCTTCTCTTTGGTTGAAGGCTTGGATCGATTCTCTCCTTGCCTTGGTGAGTCCTCATGGTTCAAGTACAAGGGATATTCTTTCTAGTTTCCTTTCATATGGTTTACTTAGAGAATTTATTGTAAAAGGCTATGACCTTATTTGAGACAATGTTAGACTCTTATTTTTTGATATTAAAGAAAGGACTTCGATTGTAAAAGTTTTAAATTTTGCATCATTTCTATTACTTATGTTTATGATTATTCTAAGGGCTTATATGAGACCCCTTCGGGGTCAAGTACGTCGTGTTACATCTAGGGGGTACCCTTGGGTCATGACAAATTTGGTAATCAGAGCACAACGTTTAGAATGATTCTAGGATGATATCTCATTAACCACGTCTAGTAGAGTCTTCTTCATGAGTATGAAGTGCGCCACACTTATGAATGAGAGGCTATAAGATGCTTAGGAAATGTCTCTTCTTTCATTACTCTTTAGTCGTGCCTTAGAGTTTTAACTATATGAAGTCCTCTTCCTAACCCTTTTCTTGTGTCTATAGGATATAAATACAAAAAAGGCGACCGCAAGAAGGATGAAAGAGGAGATTGTGAATGAGGGAGTTCCTCCCCAAGGTCCTCAAGAGCCTCAAGTTCCTCAAGCTCCTATTGATGCAGGGGCTATGACAAATGTAGAAATAAGTCTGGCTCTCCAAGTATTGACCCAAGCCGTAACAGCCCAAGTCAATAGGGATGCTAGAACTCATGTGAACCCCAATGTGAGTACAACCACTTCAACGATAAGGGATTTCACAAGAATGAACCCTCCTATGTTCTTTGGTTCCAAAGTGGAGGAAGACCCACAAGGGTTTGTTGATGAGATCTTTAAGGTGCTTGATGCTATAGGAGTGTCTCCACAAGAGAAGGCAGAACTAGCCTCCTACCAATTGAAGGATGTAGCTCAAGTATGGTATGAGTAATGGAAGGGTGAAAGACCTGTTGGAGCGGGTCCGGTAGATTGGGAAATGTCCAAGTCAGTCTTCCTTGATATGTTATTTCCCTTAGAGTTGAAGGAACGAAAGATGCAAGAGTTCAAAAATCTCAAACAAGGGGGTTTGAATGTGAAAGAGTATGCCCTTAAATTCACCCAATTGTCTAAGTATGCTCCAACCTTAGTGGTGGACTCTAGGGCCAAGATGAACAAATTTGTTATGGGGATATCCGACTTGGTAGTCAATGAATGTCATTCGGCAATGGTCATTCCAAGTATGAATATTTCACGCCTTATGGCTCATACCGAACAAATTGAGGAACAAAAGCTTAAGCAAGTGAATAGGGAAGTGAAGAAGGCAAGGACCGATGAAGGAATTCTTCCAAAGGTAAATTTGAGGGTCAAGGTAGACCAAGGTTCAAGAGAAGATTTTCCAACCAAGGCTCCTCTAGCACTCCAAGGGTCAACAAAGATAGGGTGTCTAACCCTAAGCCACAAGGAGGTAATAGTGGTGGTTCTTATGTTGATAGGCCTAATTGTACGAAGTGTGGTAAAAAGCATAATGGCAAGTGCCTAGTTGGCATGGATGGTTGCTATCCTTGTGGGAAGAGTGGCCATATGAAGAGAGATTGTCCCATGCTAAGGGCTCAAGGAAGAGAGGGAAAGCAAGTCCCTCCTAGTGGTTCAAATTTCAATGTTCCCAAGAAGAACCGCTTTTATGCTCTTCAATCCCGAGGTGACTAAGAGAGCTCCCCAGATGTTGTGACCGGTCTATTACAAGTCTTTTCCATAGATTTATATGCATTGTTAAACCCCGGTGCCACTTTGTCATTTGTTACACCTTTTGTGGCTATGAAATTTGAAATACTCCTCGATGTATTAGAAGAACCTTTTTCGGTGTCTATCCCGGTAGGTGACTCGGTAGTGGCAAAAAGAGTTTATAGAAGTTGTCCTATTTCTTTGTCCCATAAAGTTACCTTGGTGGATTTAGTGGAGTTAGAGATGTTAGATTTTGATGTGATTTTGGGTATGGATTGGTTGTATGCATGTTGTGCCTCTATTGATTGTAGGACTCAGGTAGTAAAGTTCTGAATTCCAAATGAGTCTACTCTAGAGTGGAACAGGGGAAATTCTATCCCTAGAGGTCAATTGTTTTCTTGTCTCAAAGCTAGGAAAATGATCTCCAAAGGGTGTATTTACCATATTGTTAGAGTTATGGATGTTGACTCTGAAACCTATTCCTTCGAGTCGGTCCCCGTGGTGAGTGAGCTTGCAGAAGTCTTTCTCGATGACTTGCATGACATTCCTCCCGAACAAGAAATAGATTTTAGCATTGATCTCATGCCGGATACACAACCTATCTCCATTCCTCCTTATAGAATGGCTCCGGCCGAGTTGAAAGAGCAACTCAAGGATTTGTTAGACAAAGGTTTTATTCAACCAAGTATCTCTCTATGGGGTACTTCGGTATTGTTTGTTAGAAAGAAGTATGGGTCCCTTAGAATGTGTATTGACTACCTCCAATTGAACAAGGTGACTATAAAGAATAAGTATCCCTTCTTAGCATTGACGACTTGTTTGATCAACTTCAAGGGGCTAACTATTTCTCCAAAATAAATCTTTGTTCAGGTTACCATCAACTAAGGGTAAGAGGGGTTGACATTCCCAAGACGGCCTTTAGGACCTGGTACGGTCACTTTGAATTTATGGTTATGTCATTTGGTTTGACAAATGCCCCAGCGGCATTCATGGACCTAATGAATAGAGTGTTTAGACACTTTCTTGATATATTTGTGATAGTGTTTATTGACGATATTTTGATCTATTCAAGAAGTAAAAATGAGCACATGAACCATTTGAGAATTGTATTGCAAGTTCTTAAAGACCACCAATTGTATTCAAAGTTTAGTTAGTGTGAGTTTTGGCTAAGGTTTGTAGTCTTCCTTGGTCATATTGTGTCGAGCAAGGGTATTGAGGTGGATCCTAAGAAGACGGATGCGGTCAAAGGTTAGCCTAGACCTTTAACACCTACCGATATTATAAGCTTTTTGGGTTTGGCTAGTTACTATAGGAGGTTTGTTGAGGGTTTTTCCTCCATTGCTTCTCCGTTGACGGCCTTTATTCAAAATAAAGCTAAGTTTGTGTGGTCGGATGCTTGTGAGAAAAGCTTCCAAGAGTTGAAAGATAGACTTACTTCCGCTTCAGTGTTGACCTTACCGAAGGGTTCCGATGGGTTTGTGGTGTATTGTGACGCTTCTCAAGTGAGTTTGGGATGTGTCCTGATGCAACATGGTGAAGTGATTGCCTATGCTTCAAGGCAACTCAAGATCCATGAAAAGAATTATCCAACCCATGATTTAGAATTAGCGGCGGTAGTGTTTTTTTGAAGATATGGAGACATTACCTATATGGGGTCCATGTGGATGTTTTCATCGATCATAAGAGTCTTCAATATGTGTTTAGCCAAAAAGACTTGAATCTCCACCAAAGAAGGTTGTTAGAGCTTTTAAAGGATTATGACATGAGTGTCCTTTACCACCCCGGCAAAACCAATGTAGTTGCAGATGCCCTAAGTCAATTGTCCATTGGTAGTGTTGCTCATATAGAGGATGAGAAGAAGGAGCTAGTTCGTGATGTACATAGGTTGGCCCGGTTAGGTGTCCAACTAGTCGATTCCACCGAGGGTGGCGTCATGGTTTCGAATCATCCTTTGTGGTTGATGAGAAGTCTAAGCAAGGCCTTGATCCATATTGATGGAGTTGAAAGAGTCGGTACTCAACAAGTCCATTGAGGCTTTCTCCCAAGGGGGATATGGGGTGCTTAGGTACCAAGGTCATTTATGTGTTTTGAATGTTGATGGCTTGAGAGAGAAAATTTTGGAAGAGGCTCATGGTTTGTGGTATTCTATTCATCCGGGAGCCACCAAGATGTACTGTGATCTACGAGAAGTATATTGGTGGGATGGAATGAAGAAGGATATAGTGGGTTTTGTAGCTAAATGTCCGAATTGCCAACAAGTCAAGGCCAAGCATAAAAAACTGGGAGGCTTGTCCCAAGATATAGATATTCCCACTTGGAAGTGGGAGGATGTGAATATGGACTATATAGTGGGTTTGCCTCATACTCGAAAGAAACATGATTATATTTGGGTCATTGTAGATATAATGACAAAATCAACCCACTTTATTCCCATCAAGGTTTCATTTTCGGCGAAAGACTATGCCAAATTGTACATCAAGGAGATAGTTAAGTTGCATGGGGTTCCTTTGTCTATTATTTCGGATCGAGGTACTCAATTTACTTCGCACTTATGCAACGCATTCTAAAAGGGGCTTGGTACCAATGATAAGCTTAGTACCGCTTTCCACCCTCAAATGGATGGTCAAGTGGAGAGCAGCATTCAAACCTTAGAGGATATGTTGAGGGCATGTGTTATAGATTTCAAGGGTAATTGGGATGACCATCTACCATTGATAGAGTTTGCCTACAAGAATAGTTACCACTCAAGTATTACCATGGATCCGTTTGAAGCACTATATGGTAGGAGGTGTAGATCTCCAGTTGGTTGGTTTGAAGGAGGTGAAATTGCTCGAATTGGTCCCGAACTAGTTTATGAGGCCATTGAGAAAGTCCGACTCATTAAAGAAAGGTTGAAGACGGCCCAAAGTCGGCAAAAGGGGAAGCTTAATCCCAGGTTTGTGGGCCCCTATCAAATTTTGAAGCGTATTGGGAAAGTTGCCTATGAATTAGTCTTGCCAAATGAGTTGGCCCCGGCTCACCCGGTATTTCATGTTTCTATGCTCAAAAAGTGTATCAGGGATCCAGAATCCATTATTCCTCTAGAAGGGTTAAGTGTCGATGAAAACCTTTCTTATGAGGAGGTTTCGGTAGAGATCCTTGACCGGCAAATCAAGAGATTGAGAAATAAGGAAGTAGCTTCCGTTAAGGTTTTATGGAGGAATCATCTAGTTGAGGGTGCTACATGGAGGCCGAGGCTTGATGTTTGTGTAATCAATGATACAACTTCCAATGCAAGTGTCTACGATCTTGCAATAGTATAATAACCTAACCAAAGGTTGGGGTCGAGTCCCAAGAAAGTGGTTTCGAGAATTAGTAGAAAAAAAAAATTCAGTTCATGTGGGCATCACATCGACGATCTTCGTTGAGATCGCCAACTGGGTTGGAGATACGCCGACGAAATTCTCACTCCGCCAAGTTTTACGGACTCAACCATTGAGGTGTATTAAGTCAAATGGCGGGAATGATCGGGTACACCGATCTTATCGGCTATCCGCCAAAAGGACCTGTTTCTCGCCACCATACATCTTTTCAAGCACTTTCCTTCCTCAATCTGTACAAACAACACACTATTATTTATTAAAGTAAAATCCTACATTTACGACCTTGGGTTGCCTCCCAAGAAGCACCTTATTTAACGTCATGGCTCGACGTAGGTCCTGCCTCACTCTCTCTTATTGGACCTAGGCCTAGTGTTACTAGGTAACCCCAATATATCGTTTGGATGGAGATGAGGCATTGAAAACATCAGGAGTGATCTGATGTGCTGGATTGATCTAGAATGAGATCCAGTCAATTGATTCAATGCTTCAACATTCTCTCTTATTTCGTCCAACACTCGATCTTGATCGGTGATCTTTTGGAGAATGATTTAAAGTGTGTCCTCAATAGGACTTTTCTCATCTTCTCTAGACTTCTTCGGTGCATGAAGAGGTATGTACCTCCCTTGGCGTTTGCACTGGTTTTCCACCTCAGATATTTTGGTGGTCAAGTCATTTAGTTGAGATACCAGTGCAGGTAGTGTGAATTCACCCTCAACTTCTTGATCTGCCTCAACTGGCTTGCCACCCACTCCCTCTATCATGCTCAGAGGACCTACATACACAAACAATAAACAAACAAAACCAAAACTAAAAGTAAAATTAGTAAAAACTACACTAAAAAGAACAAAAACTCTAGAAATCTACATCTTCACGTGACACCACTCCCCGGCAGCGGTGCCATTTTGATTCTTATCGTGACCAACGACTCTAACCTACGGTACGAGTGTCTACGATCATCAATAATGTAGTTACCCAACCAAGGGTTGGGGTCGTTCCCAAGAGAGTGGTTTCGAGAATTAATAAATAAATAAAATTTCAGTTCTAACTAGACGTAGCTAAATACATTAACGATTAAAAACATTGTAGGTTAAAGGGGGACACAAAAGTGTGAAATATCTATTTGGGGGTTTTGTCACAAGTATAGCAAAAATAGTAGATATAACAAAGAAATCTATGAATGAGAGGGGATTCTTGGGATGTGACCAATGCGGGTTAATCTAAATTATTGGGTACGTTCTTTTGATAGAAAATTTGTAGAGTAATAGTGACTAGGCTAAGCTATATGTGGGAATAAATTCTCTCTCGAGCAACTTACCCTGTTTCAAATGGGTTCCTCTCGGACACCCACTTGCGGCATGAAGGCCAGCCTACGCCTTACCCCACTCACTCTCTCGAGCTGAGTGTTAGGATATAATAGGACTAGGGCTCACCCTCTCGGACTGAACCTCATGTCGACCCATCCTTAGGCCATCAGTCTAGCGGTCTTGGTTTCGCGAGCTCTCTCTCTCGCAAGCCGAAAACACATGGGTGGTTTTGTATTTGCAACTACAAACACATTAAATTAAACCACAACCACTAGGTGAAATCAACATTAAAATACATCTTACCTATCAGCAAGCAAGACCCAACAACAATCTTAACCCATATTCGCTAAATCACACCCCAAGAATTGGGGTTTTTTAGCCACACATTAAGAGATAGAAATTTATACCTAAATGAGATTGCATTCAAATGGGTATGAAGATTTAAGTCTTGTTACAGGCCAAGAATAAGGAATCCAAGAGACCCAAGTCCAAATCCTTGGAGATGAAACCCTCTACTTCTTCATGTTTCAAAACCCTCTCAAACTCAGAGCAAAAATAAAAAGTACTAAAATTATATGAAAATTATAGTAATTGTTCGACTTTTAAAACTACAATTCTAACTACTATTTATAGCTTTCACA
>JAJOOF010000315.1:0-22263 GCA_029582545.1 Solanum lignicaule | reverse complement strand
TCAATGTTATTGTATCTCCGGTGAGAGTTTGCAGTTTTGTGAAAGAACTTCGTGTTCTTATCCCCCTGCTTCAACCAATTAACCCTAGATCTTTGTCGCCAAGATATCTCCTCAAACTTTGCTAAATTTTCAAACTCTATAAGGAGATCAGCCTTCAGTTGAATCTCATCTTCATGAAGAGCTCTTTGATCTTGCACTTCTTCTAATTCTGCAATTTGATTGAGAACATTCTGTTTCTGAGAGGCTAAGTTTCCTTGGGAAGTTTTACTCCATTCCCTCAACTTATCCTTAAGAGCTTTCAGTTTGAAAGCTAGGATAAAATCTGGCCTCCCTTCACATACTATAGAGCTCCACCATTCCTTCACTCTATC
Organism: Solanum lignicaule; assembly: GCA_029582545.1. Classification (NCBI taxonomy): domain Eukaryota; kingdom Viridiplantae; phylum Streptophyta; class Magnoliopsida; order Solanales; family Solanaceae; genus Solanum; species Solanum lignicaule. Next base: position 21,892 of record JAJOOF010000315.1, on the reverse strand, counting down.
TAGGAAACCCTCTGTCTGTAGCCACCAATTTTCAAATTTGAAATAGGACCTCACAGGTTTCCAATTCCCACTTTGAAGCATTATGGGATTATGGTCAGAGGTAACCTTGTGCAGTACTGTTTGTTTGATGTTTCTGAATATTTCATCCCATTCATCAGACAAAAGAAATCTATCTAATCTGGATGCTATTTGATGTGGTTGACTTACTTCTATGAAAGACGATCTGCCCTGCTCTCCAGTCTCCCGGGGGGATCCAGGGACCTTAAAAACTTCAAGGGTTAGTCCAGGAAATATGCTTGATTAGCAAGAGGTTATGTGATGAGGTCCTTACTGTTTAAATATTCTTCCTACTTTTCATTTCGGGTTTCTGAGATCATCTCAGCATTTGTCAGATTTGTATCCTTTCGGAAAAAAATATGTGAGACTCTGTACAACTGTTTTGTGAAATGGTACACTTGAGAGTGGACACACCAAAAAAAGAGAGAAAACTGACAAGACCGGGCTAGGTATGCGCTTTCTCAGGATTAAGGAAAAGAACAAGACTGGATTAGATCTTCACTTTCCCAAGTTTGTAGAGGCTGATAATACTAGATTGTTATTTCTTCCATCAACGCTTCCTTTTCCTAATAGTTAAGCTTAGATCAATTGATGATTGATTCATTTATAGCACTTCCAAATATGAGTCCTCTGTTTGTCATTCAGGTGGTCAAATTTTGTCATCTAATCATTTACCCTTGTGCTTCTTCTAACTTGCTTCTCTTAATCGCAATTTCTATTATACCTTCTCCTTTGCTTCATTGTATTGGCCTCTTAATAAAACTTCTAATGCAGGAAAGGAGACTGTTCACCAATTATATGGTACTAGAGTGGCAGTACTGGCTGGTGATTTTATGTTTGCACAGTCGTCCTGGTACCTAGCAAACCTTGAAAACCTTGAAGTCATAAAGCTCATCAGTCAGGTATCTTAAGATCTTCTAGGTTTGTACATCTTGTAGAATTGACAACATTGATATTATTATTAGTTCGTTGTACCTCAACACCCTTTGTGGTTATTGGTTTTTATGGCAGGTTATTAAAGACTTTGCAAGTGGTGAAATAAAGCAGGCCTCTAATTTGTTTGACTGTGATGTTGGACTGGATGAATATTTGCTCAAGAGTTACTATAAAACGGCCTCCCTGATTGCTGCAAGCACCAAAGGAGCTGCCATTTTCAGTGACATTGGCAGTGATATTAGTGAACAAATGTTTCAATATGGGAGGAATCTTGGTTTATCGTTCCAGATTGTTGATGACATATTGGACTTCACACAATCAGCAGCACAACTGGGAAAGCCAGCTGGAAGTGACTTAGCCAAGGGAAACCTTACTGCACCAGTACTTTTTGCATTAGAGAAAGAGCCAAACCTTAGGAATATAATCGAATCAGAATTTCACGATGCTGGTTCTCTTGAGGAGGCCATCAATCTGGTGAAGACCTGTGGGGGAATTCAACGAGCACAAGATTTGGCAAAGGAGAAAGCTGATTTAGCAATGCAGAACCTAAAATGCCTTCCTTCTAGTCCTTTCCGAGCAGCACTTGAGGAAATCGTGAAGTATAATCTGGAGAGAATTGAATAGACGAAAACACAGGACGAAAGTATACACCTTTGGTTTATTATTCTCTTGAAGCTCTTCATATCTAACAATATCTGGAGCATAGAGTTGAAGCTATTACTATAGTTTGAATGGTGATCGCGATCAGGACGAAAGTGCTTCACTATGTTCATATACTCATACAGGTTGTAATTTTTCAGTTCCTAATACAGCAATATGGTGTTCCAGCATTCTTTATAATTTGGCTAATAAATTGTCAAATTTCAACTGTTGTTGTACACTAGAGAAATTTCACAATTACTAATAATGTCATATATTACTATTTACTCTTGGCTTTCTTGGATAGACATTTATATTATAAATTGACTATACGAAATTGGTACCAATTGTGTAACACATCAAGTAAATTGCATTGCTACTATTATTCGTCTGTGGTGAAAGTGACTTTTCATAAAAATACTGTTTTTATGATAGAATAAAGTAGTAGCACTGTCCAAATACCGAAGACAATATTGAAGGGGAGATTTGACATCTATTATTTTTTATACACAAATTATAAGTAAGTATGCAACAAAAAATTGGGTTTATAGTTTTAATTCATTCATAAACCTATTATGATTCGGATTTGAAGAAGTACATGCCTTAATTAAGTCCTTTTAGAATTAGGATTATGATATTTTTTTAAAATAAAATAAGCTAACCGATAAATAAAAAGTAATCAGTAACTTTTTTTTTTTAATTGCGTGATCATAAACAATCAAGGAATTATGTATATTTATTTATAATATATAAGTTGTTGATTTTAGAAATCTTATAGGAATAGGACTAAACTACTTTTGGAAACGCATATACTTAATTAAATCCCAAACCCAACCATACATAAAAATAAAAGAAATAATTCATTCAAAACGTGAAAAAAGTGACAACAATCCATTCAAACAAAAAAATAGTTAGAATGACTGGCATTACAGAACTTTCAATTATTGAATTTACTGAATAAAACTTCAAAATTCACTATTTTGGCATAGAAGGAAGAGACAATGACATTTTCAGTCCCACAAAGAATTTCCATAGACACTCATATACATGAAACCAATAAGAAAAATGTTCTCACCTTGGACATTTTTTCTTTCATAAGTAAATTATAAATAAATTTGATGAAACATATATAAAATCTTTAAAATTGTTTATGAATATAATATATTATGTATGTATAATAATAAAATTTATGTATATAACTTGTTGGTTCGGTTCGGTTATTTCTTCGATTTTTTCCGAACAAAACCATAACCAAACCAAATATTATCGGTTCTTAACAATCTAAAACCAAACCAAACCAAAACCCAAATTAAATTGGTTCATTTAATCGGTTTGATTTGGTTTTTCGGTTTGGATCGGTTTTTATCCAAACCATGAACACCCCTATTTGCAGGTATGTTTTAACACTTTATATGGTATTGTTAATTTAAATATAATGTTTGTTTTGATTGTTACTTAAATTTTATTGTATTGAATAGTTTAAATCTATTGCAAAGTAACAACAAAAAGATCATTTCATGTAATGACCGATTAAGTGTGACAATGTCGTTGACATAATAATTTTTTTTTTCTCATTTTTTCTTTATTTATTATTGAGAGAAGTATAAAAAACATTCCTAAATTTGGCGCAAATTTTAGTTTCATCCCTAAATTATTGACAGCCTTAAAAACACCCATTTACTTGACTAACCAAACTTGAAACTTGGATACACCTCGATACACTCTCGATATGCCACATGACATAGCAAGTGGGTTCAAACTCTTGTAGGAGCACCCCTAAACTTGACAAGAATTTAGGGTGTATTTCACTAATGTTGCAAGATCACAGGTGTATTTAACTTCAGTTAGTCAAGTAAATGATGTTTTTAAGGCTGACAATAGTTGATGGATGAAACTAATAATTTATGCCAAGTTTAGGGATGTTTTTCGATAATTCTCTCTTTATTATTTAATGAAATTTTTTCATCTTTTATCCTATCTTTTTAGAAAAGTTTTTTACTTTGTACCTTACTTTTTTTTCCGAGAGAAGTATTGAAAACACGCTAAACTGAGCATGAATTATTGGTTTCATCTCCGAACTATTGACAACCTTAAAAACACCCCTGTACTTGACTAACTGAACTTAAATACATCCCCGATCTTGCAACATGAGTGAAATACATTCTTAAATTCTCGCCAAGTAGAGCTGTCAATATGGGCTAGCCCACCCCATTTGGGTCAATCCATACAAGCTTTGAAATTTGACGGGCCAGGCTGGGCTAACCCATTTTTTGTGTGGGCCAGAAAATGGTCGGCCCAGCCCACAAGTATGTGGGCTACGGGTTTTTCGGGGTCAACCCTCTTTTTTAAAAATATATATTTTTATAATTTTTTAAATTAAATTATAATTTTAAAATATTATCATAAATATCGACAAGACAATATTACATGATGTTAGTGTTACTATTTGTTAATCAAATATACAAATAAAATTATCTTTATAATATTTATTAAGTTTGATTTCAAGTAAAAAACATAAATAGTTAAATAGAAATATTAACCTAATTGTTTTCAATGATTATAATAAAATACAAGGGAATTTTATTTTATGTAGTACATATTTTATAAACATAATTTGTATTTAAATTGTAATATTTCAAATTTTAAACAGATATTGAGTTTAGACTCTTGTTATTTTTAATACTCTATTTTATTTTTATTTGGACCACGGGTCGGCTCTATCCATATTTGTCAAGCCCCACAAATCGGCAGGCTTATTCAGGCTGGGCTAAAAAGCCGTTTTCTTAAATGGGCTTAAAAAATCGTAGTCCAGCCCTATCAAATCACGGGTTAGGTCAGGCAGGTCCAATGGGCCTAGCCCATATTGACGGCTCTATCGCCAAGTTTATATTAGAGATGTTTTCAACACTGCTCTCAACTTTTTATTAAGAGTCACATGCCATACAAGAGTTTGAGACTACTTATTATGTCATGTTGCAAGATCTGGAGTGTATCTAAGTTTAGTTAATCAAGAAAAAAATTATTTTTAAGGTGTCAATAGTTCGGTGATGAAACAAATAATTTACGCCAAGTTTAAGGGTCTTTTCAATATTTTTTTTTAATTATAAATTTATCATTCAAATTATAAATATGTGATATTATGTAACAACAAAAATCATACATTACGAAATAATAGCCAGCATTCCTACCGTAATGTGTAATAGTGAAGAAAAGAAAATTACAGCAATTAATTTCTGAAACTGTACGAAGTCCCAAATCCTATTTTTTTTGTTGATTTATTCATTGATTTGTGAAGGTGGAGGAAGATAATGCGATTGTTTCAGTACTTGAGTCAATGGAAATCCAAAGCCAAGGACGGAATTCAACAATCACTTCTTATCGCCAAATTCCTCTGCTTATTACATGTCACAAACAACTACGTTTTCTCTCCAGTAATGGTACGTATTTCTCCATTTTATCTGCAATTTTTCCGGTCAGAAATTAGGTTTTGCGGATAATTTTTTGAATTTTTGTACTGTTTTAGGTGTACGGTCCGAGCATGTTGCCGACCCTGAATCTTACTGGTGACGTTTTGCTGGTTGAACATTTGTCGCCGTTGTTGGATAAGTTGGGACCCGGAGATGTAATCCTTGTTCGGTCACCTGAGAACCCTAGAAAGACTGTAACTAAACGAATTATTGGTATGGAGGGTGATACTGTCACTTTTCTAGCTGACCCTTCAAGAAGTGACCGATATATTAGCTTAAAGGTGTGCTCTTTTCTTCTGTGTAATTTTGGCCTTTCTCGATTTTTGGATTGATTTTTGATAGTTGTTAAGTGAGAAGCCATATCTCAAGCAATGTGTTCCTTTTGTTGGCTAAGTTTATGACCATATGTCTGCTCTATAATATAGCATGAGTTATTGCTGTAATGAAGAAGTCATAGGAAGGCTTAAAGAAGAATGTGCTAGGATTAATCCCTTTAGAGATAGGGTGAGCCAGGAGCTTTTAAACTAAAATGTCCTAGGATTTAGCCCCTGTAGAGAGAGTGGCGAGTCAGGAGTTCTAGACAAAAATGTGCTAGGATTAGCTCCTTAAGAGATAGGGGCGAGTTAGGAGCTTTTACACGAAAATGTGCTAGGATTAGCACCTTTAGAGATAGGGGCGAGTCAGGAGCTTTTAAACAAAAAATGTGCTAGGATTAGCCCTCTAGAGATAAGGGTGAGCCAGGAGCTTACTGCGGGTATTTATGACTTTGGTGGCAAAACGTGACGGTGAATAACATGATTCTCGAGGAGTTACATGACTGCCAAGCCAATTCTTTTAAGACTTGTGGCTGCTTAATTTCTATTGCTGATGATTTTCTAATAACTATAGTCCAGTTTTGTCATTGGTCTGTAGATTCACTGTTTTTATCTTCTTAGTGCTCTCTGTCTTTTCTCTTTCCTTATAGATGCAAACCTCTTTGTTCTTCATTAGATTTCAACTTAGTTAGAGATAACAGACAGTTACTAGTTTATGCAGTGAATGCTTTAAATTCTTGGAGTCTCTTTACTTCTTTAAGCAAATGAGAGAAAAAGTTTTATCTTTCAATCTTTGGACTTCCTAGTTTTCCACCCTTTCATAGAAACCACACATAGGATAAAACAAAAGAAGGTCACATTAGATGGTTTGGCCTATATAGACCTACAAATTTGTTTGCCAGTGGTTCGGACTCTAGGATGATTAATGTTAAAAGATAACATTGGTAGATTTAAAATCCAATGGAGTGAAGTTGTTTCAAAAGACCAACTATTTGTCCAAAGCTAGTTAAGAAGATAATTTAATGGAAGCACTGGATCCTAACTAGTTTAGCATTGAGGCATAGTTGTTGTAAAGAGAGCCGCATATGACCAAAAACATCCACTAATTGCTTGGGAAGTACTCTAATTCTTATTAATATATGGTGTGCAAAAAGGTGCCCTGTTACGTGCTGAGTAATGGATCTTACTGTCTTCTTTAGTATTTGTAATTGCCAGGACCTAGGATAGTGTGGTGTCAATTCTCTTAAGAAACCTGAAATTTGGGCTTTGAACACAATGTTAGGCATGCCACCAAGCTTCCTTATGCTTACCCACTTAGGTTTTCTCGCTCATTGCTGTTTCCAGGCTCACCTTCAGTTTCTTATATTCAAGGTCCTTTCATTTTGGCAGAGTATGTGAACCTATTTCTTTTGCCACGTTTCATCTCAAAGTAAACGGGAAATGAGAATTCAATTTTCTTTATTTAATAACCGAGTAAACCCGAAGTGTCAGTAGTGCACAGTTCGAAACTCGGTAGACAATGGGCCTTGCCCTCTAATCGTTATATATAAATGAGGATTTTATTTGAAGCACTTCTAAAAAAAATGCTCTATTTTTTACTTTATTTAGATGTTGTATGCTTTCTAGTAGTTTCATTCTGATTTTCTGGAATACCACCTGAAATAACAATTTGAAACTGGCTTGGAATTCTTTCCTGTGATAATAAATATATTCAGTTGGAAGAGAAAAAGTTTCTTCATCTTTGAGGTGACATTCCACTGCTTACTATGTGAATGAGGTGATATCTAGTTTTCTCATTCCATAATATCCTGTAGTTTTATTTGTAATGCCCTATATTCTAATAGTTTCTTTGGTTTTTTCCCCTCCTCCTCGTTTATCTTGGTGTGGGGTTATCTAGGTTCCAAAGGGGCATGTTTGGATTCAGGGAGATAACATCTTTGCTTCGAAGGATTCACGGCAACTGGGGCCAATCCCTTGTGGCCTTATCCTGGGAAAAGTGTTGTATAGAGTAAGTTATATTATCTTTACTATCTAAGTGAGACTGAACTTATCTGCCTTCTTCTATTTATAAAGGTTCAAAAGCTTGCATTTTTGTGTGTGGGTAAAGTAATAACTTATTGATGTTCTGGGGAATAACCACTTACACAAGAAGTACGCCAAAAAATAGAGAATCTTACACAGACTAAAGCGTACAGGTGTTATTCCTATGAAGAATCAAATAGGCCCTAACTACTTGTCCTGGAAATTGATGATTGGTGTTTTCTTCGAAAGGTTTGCATGAGTTGAATTTTTCCGTTTGGTCAATTATCTAGGTCGTACTGTTGATAAAATCATTCAAATCATAGTAATGAATCCTCAACTTCTGAAATAACTTTACCTGCGGATAGATTAGCATCTTGTGTTTCCCCTTAAAAATTCGGTTTACCACTAGAGAACTCCAGCCTGTTGCTTAGGCAAGTTTATCCAGAACTCTGCTAACTTCTAGTCTCATATTCAATTGTAGTTTATCTGTCTTTACATACTGAACAATATAAGAGCTTCCCTATTCTTAACATAACCATTGTCTACTTTGAAGTCTTTAATTTGATTATATGATAGTTGTGTACCTTTACTTGGAACACTTCTTTTTGCAAATTCATCTACTCACATCAACAATATTGATATCGATATATGGTCATTGATGCACAAACATTTGGGGTGTAGTAAACTAGTTAGCTGACCCTTCTTGTTTGCACATGCAGGTGTGGCCGCCAGAGGGCTTTGGCTCGTTATGACAACAAAAACAATGTATTGTATTGAAGATATACAATTGAAATGGGAAATGTGATTCTTTACTAGTCCTCCTCTGATTATTGCCTTCTTTCTGGGAAGAACTAATTTTGAATAATGATTGTTAATTCATTTTGGTAAGGATGCTTTATTTCCCGTGTCTAAGTAGTTTTTGAAGTGCTGAAGAGAGTGTGTACATATTCTAAGGAATCAGTTGAAACTTGAAACCATGAATTTCATTTTCTGTATATTTGTAATGTCTATGGTTTAAAATATTTTGATTTAAGGTATGAAATCAAGCAAAAAATTGAGGGACAAAATATTCATGAGAGTAATTATAAGATTAAAGCAAACTTAGCTAACTTGCGAGTACAAAAGTATTAAAGCGCCTATAAATATACATAAAAGCTATATCATCTAGGTAATGTCTAAGATATCAAATATCTTCACAAACATTTATTACATCGTAAGAATGTGCCGTTTAACTTGGCCTACATGATGACACAATTTTATGTTAAATGTATAATGTTGAATAAGTAGACACATGTGTATTGTGTTCTATATATACGTAAGGTTACAACTTACGAGACATATACAACAATCGAGACTAAGTTAAAGATCACGGTTATGTACTAGGAGTAGGGGTGTATATAGTCGGGTTGGTTCAGGTTATTTCAAATATCAAACCAAATCATTTATGTTGGATTTTTGAATTTATAAACCAAATCAAACCAATAAAACTCGGGTTTTTTCGGATATTTTCAGGTTTTTTGTTTTTTCGATAAAGTATTCATACAAACATATAATTTACTTGTGCTTCAAATATTTCTTTAGTCCTACCAAAATACAACTATCTAAGTGTTTCTTAAGAAAATAACACAAAATATGATATGATTAATGACATTAAAATATTCAAAATAACAATAATAATAATAATGAAATCGCGTAAAACAAATATTGCAAATTACTAAGTCATAATGAAAATGTCATAATTTAAAAGTACTAAATCAAGCTAAAATAAGTTTAACAAGTATTAGTTACATGACTAAATATTAAAGGAAATTAAAATTAGATTATGTATTTTAATTGTCTTAACCTATGTAAAACTAAAGAACAAATATTCAATATTATTGTCATTCTTAGTGTTGAATTCTAACTTTCAAACATGAAATAATATATTAAAAGATAAAAACTATGAAAAAGTATAAGAAATATTTAAAAATTATATCAAAGTAAATATTTTTACGTATAAAATAAAAATTTTAAAATTATATATATAATGTCGAGTTGGTTTGGTCTTGGGTTGGTTTATTTTAGTTGAAACCAACCCAACCCAAATATAGTCGGATTTTTTTCCCAATACCAAATCACTAGTCAGGTTTTTTTTCGATTTGACTCAATTTGCGATTTGGTTCGATTTTCGGTTCGGTTTTGTAGAGTAGTTCAAATTCCAGAAACATAACCTCTTGGTTATGTTATGGGCTGAAGTATAAGGCCCAACCCAACAAATAAAACTCTATATAAGTGAGCATGGAATCTAGGGTTTAGAACATTGCCTATGAGAGATCAGAGCGAGCTTATGAAACAATGGCGCTCTAGTTCCGTTGTTTGCATATACTGATCATCAGTCCTTTCTTCATCTCTGCAATTGTACTCCATCGATTGCTTCTGTAGAGAAAGGTCTCACATTTCCTTGTATTTTTTTTCAATTCATTTGTTTTTTTTTTTACTACGGCCGATCCAAATGAGTTCCTTCTTATGTGTGGGAATTCAATTTCACCCGGCCTATATGCATATTAGGGCAGTCTCAAGGTTCTGCACGTTCCTTCATCGTGCTTAATTTTCATCGTGTTTTAGTTCATGGACTCTGCCCTACATTTTACCTTTAGATTTTAAACAGTCAATTGGGAATTTCTTAGTGCCTAATCAGATTAGGTTAATCAGAAGTAATTAAAGTTTATCAATATTTCGATAATCTGTTAACTGTTTCACTCTAATTTTTTTGTTTTGGCTGCATAAATATTAACTAAACTCTTCTAATTAGACTGTTTTTGTTAATTTGAAGCTACCAAATATGAAATAAAAACTTGTGGCCATTTATAAGTAGTAATATAGAAATCTTCTCAATGTGTTTTAAAGTATTTTTACGTTTATGAACTTAGCCAATCGTAAAAGTTTGGTTTTTCTGATTTCTAGAAAAATGTTCTTAATAAACCAAACAAACAAAGAAGGATTTGTATTCAAAGTTTTCTAATGGTTGACTAATCAACCCAAATTCTTAATTACACGCCGTCCAATTTTTTTAATTACTCCCTCCGTCTCATTTTATGTGGTATTTTTCGGATTTTGAAATTTAAGTAAGTCTAACTTTGACCTTAAATTTTTCATAGATTTTTTAAATATTTTGAAATATCAATTGTTATGACTTATATATAAATTTTATTTAAAAAAAATTGAAGATTTCATGCACAAATTTCAGTTAACTTGATTGTTTGACTTTCAAAAAATGAAAATTGCTAATGTTTTATTGCTTGATTTTGAAAGTCTTAACTCATCACTTGTGGCTAATAAATTATTATTGTTCATGTGCTCTATTCAAGTCATTCCTGTTCACATTTCTAGAGCCTGTTTGTATTGATTTATTTTAAGTATTTTTGAGTAATAATGTCAATTTAAACTCCCTCCAAAAAAAAAAAAACAGTTTTACTAGCACTAAAAATTCTTCAAAAAGAAGAATTAAATCTAAAAGCTAACTTGTAAATTATCATTGAACACAAAGTATACACTAGCATGACAATTAAGAAAGTACCACAATTCTAAATGGATAACAAAAAGCCCAAAAAAAGGACAAAGAAAGAAGTTAACAACATGAAAGATGGAGGATCTGTTAGGCACACAAAGTTTAAAATATAAGCAACCTACAACAATGCAAACATGACTACTTCCATGACTCATAATAACAAATCCAGAATAATACATGACCTATAACACATGTTGTTCAAACTCTTCAAAATAAGTACGTAAAGTTGATCCTTGAAAAGTAATACATTTCTGAAGAATCCGAATAATGTTGCCTATAACTTTTTCAAGATTAAGTGAGCACCACATTGAGGTTGAAGAGTAACCACATAAGTAGGTGCATGAGTATAAGATGGAGAAAGCTCAAATTCAAAACGTTGAAGGATCATAGCTAAGGCAATCTTTGTTTCCATCATAGCAAAATTATTGCCAATGCAAATACGAGGACCCCAACTAAAAGGTAAAAAACAAAGTTTATCCTTTGTTGCTTTTGCAATTCCTTGAGAAAATCTATCTGGCTTGAATTCTTTAACATCATCACCCCATAATTCTTCATTATGATGAATAAATATTGTTGGTATCATCAAGATAACTTCAGGTGGGATATTCATTTTTCCTAGTTTTGTTTCTTGATTTGATTTTCGTAGGAAATATGGTGCTGGTGGATATAACCTTAGTACCTCATTCAGAATCATAGTAACCTGTTTATATTAATAAAAACAATTGAAGCAAATGTTAGATTTCAATTGTACATGTTCAAATTTGGCTATAAACTTTTGTCCATCTGTCCTAATTTATGTGATACTTTAGTCGGTCTCCGAGAAACGACACATTTTCATGTTTGGTTAATAGTTAAGGGATGACAAAAAGGTTACGTGTACTATTCTATTTTTAAAAAATCATTAATTTAAGGACAGTTTTGAGTTTTTTCATATTTCTTAAATTTAGTGTATAGTCAAACTAAATCACATGTGTAAATCTTGATCTTACTTATTCTTCAACCACTCCTAACCTCAGAAAGAGATATTCGTTTCAAATTGATTGTCCTATTTTTCTTATTAGTCGGTTTCAAAAAGAGTGTCTTTATATTTTTTTGACAATTCTTTAATTTCAAAATTTCAAATGACATGTTTAAGACCACAAGATTAAAGAGTATTTTGGTATGTTTGACATATCTTTAATTTAAGACGACAAGATTCACAAGTATTTCTTACTTTCTTAAACTCTATATCAAGTCAAAACAGAACAAACAAATTGAAACGAATAGAGTATATAAAAGGAATTAAAGGTAGAAATAAAAGCTCTAAGGCTTATTGTTATACTCACAATTTTGAGACGATTTAACCCTTCAAAATCTGGATTATTGTTGTGGAAGACTTGTTGAACTTCTTCTCTAGCTCTAGTTTGCCAATTTTGGTGCACACTTAATAAAACCATAGTCCAAACTAATAAATTTGAAGAGGTCTCTTGGCCAGCAAAATAAAATACTTTGCATTCTTCTATTACTTCATCAGTTGTCATACCAAATTTGCTCCCATTTTGTTGAATTTCCTTCATATTGGACTTTAATAAAATGCCTAACAAATCCTCTTGAGTTTCTCCCAAATTCATGGATCTGTCTCTTTTGTTGACAATCTTCCTTAATGTATGTTTGAGTTCATTGTCAATGCCTTTCATTCTTCTATTTCTTCTTGTTGGTAAAAACCTGTTGAAATTATCACAATAACTTATATATAATACTGACAATCAGGTCATCTAAAATATAACTACATGTAACAGACCATGTCATATACATTAGCTCAACCAATGACTATTCACCATTTCATAACAAATAATGTGCGACTTGAAAGACACGATCCCTCCTAGATATGTTTATTCACCATTTTGCGTTGGATATATTGAGAAACTTGTTGTAATAGAGATTAATTGTCTTTTACATGACCAACAAGGGTTGTGGTGGAGTGGTAAATACTCCTTCATCCTTAACCAGAGGTCTGAAGTCTCCTTTGTTAGAGAGCACTTTACCTCAATGTGAGACTTTAATTCCAACGTGAATCCGGATGGAATCGGACTCCAATGTGGATACCGAACACCAGATGAAAAAAACAAAAAAAAAAACTCTTTTACTTGAGTTATCTTTCAAGCTATTAAAGTTTAGACACACAAATATAAGATAACTCTATCCATTAGCGCCTAAATAGACATGATGAAATTAAATCACCAAGTGCTTTTGTTTCTACTGGGATTTTAACCTAAGACCACTAAGCCACACACCTTTAGATATACGTATAAGAGTTTAAGCTATATATATCGTTTATGCATACAAAGAAATTTTAAACTATCTGATCATCCTTACCTATATTTCATATAATAGATAATTTATCTTATTCTTGAGAATACAAATCATAGACTTACTTGTAGATATCCTCTGAGTGACGTGATAGGGTGGTAAAATAGGTAATTAACATGCATATATTATTATTAGTATAAAAATTATTTATACCATCAATATAAACTAATTTTGTACCTCCATCCAGGAATATAAACAGATTGGAAAGCTTGACGTGTGAGTTCAGCTAATTCTTTTTGAAGATGAAATATTTTCATCCCTTCTTGATAGCTACTTCCAAATGCTGTTCTTGAAATCACATCACTTGTTAAATCTTCAAAATATGGATGTACATCCAATTCACATGATTTATTTTTATTGCAAATTAGAATTTCCCACTTGTTCATCATATCCTCACAACTTTTGTGCATTGCTGGCACCATACACTATACAATTTCAAGAGGAAAAAAAATGTTATAAGATTTATTCCAATCGAAACATACGATACAGACAGATTCAAGATTTAAATCATTAAATACATAGTAGAGAAGTGTGCATAGTATTATATTACTTCATATAATAAAATGTTACTAAGATTTATTTCAATCGAAATGTATTATGAAGACAGAATCAAGATTTAAATCAGTAAATACATAGTAAATGTTTTAATATTAAAATAGTTAATAGTATTATATGACTTTATATATATTATGTTAGTGGCTATAAATATAAGATAGTGGCCATAATTTTTTTTCTAAAGCACTATTCAAGGATGATCTAAAGTTGTCGTATTTCTTATCATTCTTCACCCATAATTTACTACATTATTTATCCACTATCATTATCACATGTTCTTATTAATTTATTAATCTATTACCATGTTATTTATTCAATGAAAGAAGAGAATTATTATTAAAGAGAGTGTTATTTTGTTGAATGAATGTGTTTTTAGTGGTGAAGTTTTGGACTCAACAATTAATCTAGAAGTATTTTTGAGTCAAACAGTCATATCTGCTTGGATCGAGGAGACAAGGCATGAGATTTATTACTACTAGTTGAATTAGTGAAAATTTTACTAGAATCTCTTAAAAAGTGAGCGAAATATTCACTTTTCAACTTGACTATTTTTATTTATTTAAATTAATTTTACTTGAATTTTGACCAACAACTAATACCCTTTACCTTCAACTTCTCGGCGTAGAACGCAGTGTTAAGAATTTTCCTGTGGTTGGCCCATTTCTGGTCCTCATAACTTGAGATGCCACTCACAAGAAGTTGTACCAATGGAGTTGGTTTTGGTTTTTTGAAAATGTTGTTGTTCATTACTATTTCCTTTATTAATTCTGGTTCCATTACGAAAATTCTAGGCTCTGGACCTATCCATGTGAAGCAATTGTTACCTGCAATAACGAAGTCAGAATTTTCATTAAGAAAATTTAAATTGATCCACTTTAACAATATTAGTGCTGATTAATTAATGAATAAACATAATTCTAGCAATTTTTTCTTTTTCTTAAAGGTTGACAATTCAAAATTAGATTATAAATTGACTATGATCAAATAATGTAGAGCTAATTATGATTAATGAGAGGAACGTTTGGATGCAAAATATGTAATTCAACTTGCTATTCATAACTAAAATTAGTAGAAAAGAGCCTTGAACTATTTCTCTTACACCCTAAATTTGGTGCTGACATCTTCTCCTTAATCATCACTTTATTGGTTTGAATCAGCTTATACACATCTTAATAAATTTCATAAAATATCTATCTTCTATCAACACAAATATCGACCGAAAGAAATCACCTACTAATATTTTTTGTCACTATAAAAGATTTAATCTGAGACCTTATATTTCTTATCACATCTCATTGATCACTAAATCATACACTATTAAGATTTAAGACAAAGAATGCCTTTATTACATATAGTTATTATATAGGAGTAATAACTACTTTCTCTTCTTCTAGTTTACAAATATATTTTAGTCCCTTATTTTCTTCATTTTAATTATTTAGAAAATAAAATATTTTTCAGTGTGGGCATCTTGTGCATGCATGGTAGTTCCAAAGGTTCAATCTATTTTTGTTTTTTTTTAATGAGGATAAAATTTAAGCAATTCTATTTTTGCGAATAACAAGTCAAATAAAACTATATTTAATTAATAAAAGATATTTCAATGTCAGTACATAAAACTTAAATTCGAAGTTTAAATAAAACACAAGTCAGACATTTTACGAATCTTAATAAAAAAAGGAATAAGCAAAGACATCTGTAAATTCAAATAATCTTGTGGCATACGTCAAAAAACGATCATGAGTTTGAACCCTAACTATTTAAAAAACACAAATAAAATGGACCACAAACAAAGATGGTCGATGATTGGATGTATTTATAGGACCACATATATATAAAAATTAAAAGATCTCATTTCCTACCGGGAAACACGCACAAATAACAAATTATATATTCCATTTATATTCCAAAAATATAAAATTGATAATAAGCTATACTCCCGAAAGTTCCCTATTTTCATTACAGAATTATTATTTAATTCTCCCTCTAATTTATACATGTTTTTTTCTCGAGCAAATAAAATTATTATCACTATTCGCGTTGCATAGAAGTGCTTTCTGCCAAGGATTATTTCATAAATCATACACAACGCTACTCGAGAACTCTATGGTTAAAAAAGGAGAAACCTCATCCACTGCACTATATTCTTTGGTGGTAAAATAAGCTACTTATTATTATAATAACATGCTAAAAGAATAAATGATGGTAATTCATCGCATAAATTAAAAAATAAAAGAGTGCATTTTTTTATTAGGTAATAAAAGGGTAAAACATAAGAAAAAATAGTTATTTTTCTTATTGATGCTAATTAAAAAGAAAATAGATATTGTAGAATTAATGTAATATAGATCTTAAACTTGAAAGGAAAGTAACTATTCTGCAATTATCATAGAATATTTTAGAGTAGAAAGAAAATAAATATTCTGCAATTAATATAGATCTCTAAATATATTTTACAACAAGTTGATCCTTTGTTTTTTTTTCTCCTCATTTTTTAAATATAACTAGCTTCATATTTGGTATAATTCTTTTGCATATTAGCCAACCAGCTATCTTGAGCTTAATGATGCACACAAATTGATCATTTTCCATGCTCAAGTTGGTACTAATTGTAAGAATCACCTTAATCATAACATACATCCCATTTGAATCTTGATATATATGATTTTCACTTTCTTATTTTTTTCTAAAATAAAGGATTTATACATAAGTATTTTAATATATACATTGAGAGTGTAAATACAAAGATTTCTTTTTCACTGTAGTATAACATGTTACATGTTATTATACTAGGTTAGTTACCATTTTTATCATGCAATCAATTATGGATTTACCTCTAACTAGTGTTGAGAATCATGAAGTCGAGAATCACAAGTCTCGTGTGTACAAATTCTAGGTGATTTATTTTATCTATCCAAATTTTGGTGAACAAAGTTACTTGATACGACAGTACGTACCTTCTGCTGGTGATATATAGAAAGGTATATACCTGTGTAATAATTAGTTAAAGTGTGCAGAAGTTGACCCGAACACCACGATTATGTAAATCTAGCTAGGCAAAGAGGAAAAAACTCAAAAGGAAAAAATAAAAGAAGGATGGATCTTACCATACTTATTGAGAGTATAGTGATAGAAAGGGAGGACTCTAGTGAGAATGTCATCAGTGAGCTTCATTGGTTTAAGTTTTGCTTCTTTAGTCAACTTAGCCATCTCCTTTGTGTCTCCATATAATGTTCTATAAGGATGTCCATTCAATCCTTGTTTCCTAAAGCACTTTTCTATTTTTCTTGGTCTAATCCACACCCAATTCACCATTCTCCACACCCATATCATGATCACTAACAAAGCTAAAAACAAGATTAGTACAACCATTTTTTTAATGAAGAGAAATGGAGAGGGAAAAGGTTACTAATTGAGAAGGAGAGAATGAGTTTATGTGCCATTTATAAGCCATGTTATATAGAAAAGTCGTTGCATGTGTAAACGAAGTCTCATATTGATATTTGAAAAGAAATAGAAGCTACATATAAGGTGAGATTCTATTTCTTCTAAGTTATTGGATTCTAAATTATAATTTGTACATATTCAAAGAATTTCTTACTAGAAATTCAAAATTAGAACAGAACCATGTTAAGAGTATTTTTAGACTATTTTTAGGGGCGTATCTAGGGGGGGAGGGGGGGGTTCGTGGGTTCACGTGAACCCCTGCCCCCTCCGAGATTATAAGTAAGTCTTATATTTTCTTTTTAAAAAAAACGTTAATATAGATGTATGAATTAATTCACACTCAAAGTATCATATAATGCGATGTTGATAATTGGATGTAGCTCTTGAGGTGTGAAATTAAATCTTATATCTATCTTATTTTTTTTCTTTCTAAAATCAAGTAACACCTACCCTAGTGGTTATTGATAGCATTTTGACTTTTTAATTGATATATATATTTATTTATTTGCATTTAATCATTCAAAATTTTCAGGTCTATCATGTTGGTAATTCTTTTAAAAAAAGTTAGCAGTGTAAACTTTTTATATAATTAAACCAAATATGCATATTAAAACTAGTAGTATTGGAGGATATATCATATAATCAATCGTGAAACTGTATATATACTATTTGAATAAATTAAAATTAATTTTGGATCTATAATTTTAAAAATTTAACAGATTCAATGTTAAAAACCTAAAGGTCAAACCGATTCAACTTATATCTTAGATTCACCATTTTGTAATAGTGCATCCATCTTTTCAAAATCTTGAATATGCCTCTGACGACTATTTTAATCAATCAATTGGTGTTAGAGCTAAAACAACATGTGAAAATTACAATGTGAGACTTTATTTGCACGACAAGAGGAGTAACATGTGTATAAGAAAGGAGGAAGCAATTGAATTAGTGTTTGGTATAAAGGAAAATGTTTTTCATGGAAAATATTTTGTTGGAAATTAAATAGGTATATTTCTTATTTAGTTTTTAGTATTTGGCCTGGTAAGTAAGCAAAAAAATATTAATATTCCAAAAGTATTTATACAATCTAGCATATACCATGTGAGCGGAATGGGGTGAGAGTGAGGGTTCAGGACTGGGATGTTCAAAGGGTGCGTGAGAAGGAGAAAATGATCAAACTTAAATTTTTCTACTTAATTATATTAGGGAGATCTTTTCCTCATTCACGATGAGTTTATTTTCTTAGAAAACATATTTTAATTAACCAACTAAACATGAGAAACAAACACCTAATAGTGTAGGTGTTAGCTAGCTAGCCTTGTTTTATTACTAGCTTGCACTGTAGTGATTCTGGGAATCTCTTTCACTCTATGGACCACTAATTATAATATTTAGAAAAATTAGTGATTTGTATAATTGTAGCTAGCTAACCCTTTATCACAAAATTAATATTAGTAGTTATTAAGTACTAGGTAAGAGTGATTAATCCTAATCTTCTTTAGTAGTACTATCTTAATCTTAACCCTTCTAATTACATTTTGCATCTCTACGATTATAATAATGCTTCATCAATCCCATTTTATATAACGATATTTGATCGGACATCAAATTTATAAAAAAGAAAAATCTTAAAATAAAATATTCAATCTATCGACATTTAAACGAGTAGTAGTAAATCATGTAAATATTTTATTAGAAAATATGAATTTTAATTTATATGAAGGTAATTAGTCATGTCATTAAGCAAAAAATAAACCTGATAAGATTAAACAATTCAACGATATAGAAATATAATAATCTTTTTTAGAGGAGCTTGGTACCACAAATCCACAATATTATAGTAGTAGTACTAGTAGTTTTACATCGCACTGTTTTTTGTAGCCTAGTTACTTTTTTTCTAATAATTATTCCTACTTAAATTTAATAATTCTTCATTAATTTCCTGCTTTTTCAATCAACTATAAATTAATTTGCATGATTGTCTTTCAATTACGAGTTCAAGTTGATGAGTTTAATTTATTTTTTTTAAACATCACATTACAAATTGCAAATCTTCCACATGCGTTTAATTAATTTATTCTTGAATTTTTTCTCTATTAGTTTAGATCTGCTGGTAGTTGAGAGGCATTACAAATGATTTTACAATTATTTTAATAAGTTGACTTGTTATGAATTAAATCTCGTTGCATACACTGTATTATGCTTGTTATTCTCTGTTGTTATACTGTCAAATCATTTAAAAAATAATTATACATATAATTTATAACGCTACTTAAAATAAGTCAAAATACATGACTAATTATATCTTAGAAAATTATCCAATGAGGAGAAGAGACTATTGAAGAACAGAAAGGTCGATTTTACAATAAGAATGTGATCCCCTTATACTCATGAGTCATGTCATTTTTATTAGGTTGACTTTCTTTTATATGGGTTCACCATGTGGTCTCTTGTGACATTTATATGGCCCTTCGAGGGATGAGCGGTCTTTTTAATATGATATGTGTAGTCTTTATTTTTTAAGATAGTTTTTAGGATTGAGTTAAGAATAAGTGATATATCTTTATATGGTATCAGAGCTCTTATTCTTGATATTGAAACCCACCCCCCACCCCTCCGGTATTACGTTGCTCACGCACCATATGTCAAGCCTTGAGCATGAGGGGCTTGTGAAGAGTCCCACACATCAACCCTTGAAGAGATCTGACTGGTGATTTCTTTAATATAGTCTTGACATTTCTCACTTCTTAAACTAGATTTTGAGGTTGAGTTAGACTAATGTGTCCATATCTTTACATGGTATCAAAGCCGGACTCATTTCGATTCTCATTTTTGATGTTAGGCCCATATTAAATTGTTCGCGCATCGAATGTCCAGCCCTGTGCGCGTAAAAAGTTTGTGAAGAATCTCACATCGGGTGATCTTTTTAATATAACATTGACAACCCTTACCTATTAAACTAATTTTTGAGATTGAATTACACTTAAAAGTGACAAAAATTTTACAATTTTACTTTGACCCCTTGATCTTGAAAAAATAACTTCAAAATGTATAAAAAAACAAAGCTCTTGAGATAATTTCTTTCATTTTTAATTTTTCAATCACAAGTTCAATATATCAATGTGTACATTCATCAAGAAGAACTAATAATACAAAAACAAATTCATGTGTTGGACATTCGAGAGAATAAAATTTTATTTTCACATATATATTTCGATTAAATTTAAATAAACCACTTTTCATTTTCAGTTATTCATGAAAAAATAAATCGACAACAACTTATAACCACACCAACCAAAAATAAAAAAGAGAGCAAGTTAGATATCTCTTTAATGTTGTTATTTCTTCATTTTAAAGAATATATGAGTACATAACATATATTATTTCTATCTCTCTATATAGAAGTTTGTCACCTATCGATTAAACATGGAATTATTATACTCATTAATTTCTTTTAATTTTGACCACAAAATAGGGACAATGGAAATTAAAGCAAAGAAAAAAGGGATCCCTTTTTCATTTGCAAACATATAGGATATATATTATTCTTTACCTAAATTTTAACGTTTAGCATCCTATTTCTAAAAAATATATTATTGCCATCGCAATTATTATTTCACAGCTATATAATTTTATTTGGAATATGCTTTCACTTAATTATCATCATGTTATGCCTATAACCTATAGGTTGGGGACCATTAATTCGTATATAATTTTACTACACCTAATGTAATAAAATTTTATATATATCTAGAGTCTAGAAATCGTGGTTTTATAATAATTTGTTGAAAGAAGGTTTGAAATAACATAATTGTTATAGACTATAGTAGGGGGTTATTAGTTGGACCATAACAATGTGGAATAGCACTCCCTCATCGATGACATTTTTCTTTTTTCGAGAGTCGAGTTGATTAGTTTTTAAAATTAAATTAGATTATAATATTAAAGAACTATACGGAAAGTACTACAAGTTGTAATTCTTCTCAAGTTAATATGATGATTAAAATGTATTTTCAAAATATTGATTAGAGTTTACATAGTTTGAATCTCGAAAAGTAAAAACTACCGAGGAGGATGGGTACATGATTTAAATTTATAATATAAGGTGAGGTGATCGATAATATGATTTCTTTATTTATATATTAGTATATGGTTTTAGAACACCACTTGATGTTTTTTTGGGTTCTAGATATATGTGCTTTTTAAGGATGCTTCCTCGTATTGAAACTATAGAAAGATTCAATAGTTGTGTCTGCTGTCTAGGTATCTTTTAACACATTCAATGAAGGTAATTATATACTCCCTCCGTCCCTATTTAGCTGTCCATATTTCCTCTTTTAGTTGTCCCTATTTAGTTGTCCATTTTGACAAATCAAGAAAGGACAACAAATTTTTTCCTATTATACCCTTATTTAAATAAAGTTATCATAAATAAAGTAAATAAACTTATGAACTTCCCAACATTGATTAGTTATCTTGAGTTAATTTATTTTGGAATTGTAAATTGTACTATAAGGGTAAAATTGTAACTTCACTATGCTAATCATTGTTGCCTTAAT
>JAJOOF010000314.1:0-111380 GCA_029582545.1 Solanum lignicaule | reverse complement strand
CCTTACCTTTACCTCATATTAGACATCATAATCGATGTTTGGCTTAGTTATTACTTCGCACCAATCGACACTAGCCTATTAGATAGTATCACACTAAATCTATGTTGATAATTCTTTTCTTGTTGATTACCTCCTTGATCCGGCAAGTAACAACAAGGCGAGTTCTAACGCGTGCACTCGTTAAAAAGACTATTAAACGAAAGAATTATCAATGCATGCAAAACACTATTCAAGAATTACTTAATTACTATTCATATTTTGTTAATCGCTCATGGATCCCACAACTCTAGTTGTGAAGTTTAGTTACCCATAATAGCAAGAACACAATTCATTCTATTAGATGAAGAAATCATGAACTTACGTAAAGAGAATAATAAACCCAGAATTTCAACTTAAATTGCAGAGCCAAAATCTTCAAAACGAATGTAGGAAATCAATAATTGCCAGGGTTGCAACTTAATCTCCAAAGTCACAAAGTAAAACTAGAATAATAATGTCTAACCCCCAAAAACGAGGTTTACATGCCCTATTTATAGAAAACAAATCCTAAATTAAAAGGGAAACAAATTAAGGAAAGTTTGTTCAGGTACACGTCTTGAATCTACGAGACCGACTTACGGACCGTCGATGGATCTACGGTCCGTAAGTCCTTTCCGTCAGTCAGGACTTAGAAAATATTTCACTTCCAAAAATCAGCTTCTCTGAAGCAAACGACGGACTAGCAGTACGGACCGTAGATCGATCTATAGTCCGTCAATCCCCTCCGTAGCTCCATACTTAGAATCTTCAAAAATCAGGTACTGGAACCCTCGCAGCATCAATCTACGGATCAATAGTACGGTCCGTAGATCAGTCTACGGACCGTCAATGGACACCGTGGTTCCACACTTGGTCAGATTTCCCTGATTTGTCCTCCATACCTTGCCTGCTGATCTACGGTCATCACCTACGGTCCGTAGATCACCTCCGTGAATGCCCTTCTTCTGCAATTTCTTTCAGCTGTCCCTATACTTCCGCGCCTGAACATCTTTTCTGCAAAACATGATAAAAACACATAAGAACCAATATAAAAAAAAAACTCTAGACACACACAACTTGTAAGTGAAATGTATTAGAAATACCGTAAATTCACAGTATATCAGTTGTAAAACCCATTAAAATCGATCAAGAAATGAGCTCCTATTCATGAAAATACAAATTTTCCAACTTAGGGGAAAAACACCCCAAATCCATATTGAAATCAAGATTAAAAAGGTGTTTCAGATGATTAAAAATGACGAAAACGATACAAATTTGAAAGAGGAACTTACCCACACAAATTTCACCGAGAAAAACATCCAAGAATCACCTCTCCTAAGCACAAACCAAGTGAAAATGGAGGAAATGGGAGAAATCCCAAATTTAGGTTATATCCATTTTAAAAATGGTTATCGCGATCCTGAGTCACTTACTCTTGCGATCGCTAAGGACACAGAGGCTTCACATCACAATCGTGAGACCCTTGTTCGTGATCACAAAGGATAAGAGAGGGGCTCATCGCGAACACAAGCCTAAGGTCTGCGATCGCAAAGGCCACAGAGAAGACATATCGTGATCTCAAGCCTACGGGCCTCGATCGCGAAAGTCAAAATGACTTGCACCAGAAACCAACAACCAACAACTCAAACTTAAGAAAATGATCCCCAAATGGACCCTCTGGAATAGTTAGGGGTACGATAAAAATGAACTAGACAAGCTACCCCACTAAATTCAACATTCCTGACTCAATGAAATCGTCAGATTTCTGAGAAATGGTCCAATGATGGAATTACCCTCCCGGATCACTCTTTAGGCTTAAAACTCAACTTCTCATGCGAATTCCCAAAACTTAATTTAAGGCCTCAGAAACCTGACCAACTATCTTACTAGCTCAAACTTAGTATTATAGATGCGATGGAACTGACAGAATCTCCATCGGATGCTCGAATCTCTAAATGATGACCAAAGTAAACTATATTAATATAATTTAAATCAAAAGGATTAAATCACTCCTGATAGCATCGGGGACCAAGCTAACCATTCAAGCAACACAAACTAAGCATGAAAACACTAAGAGAAAGGGGATAATAGTCATTTCACAATTAAAAGAAGTTACACAAGAAAAGGGACATTACATTATCCACCACTAAAACACGTGTTCGTCCTCAGATGGAAAGTAAAATAAGTTATCTGGAGGGGTTAAAAGCTGAGTGTATGTATGACGTATGTCAAACTCCACCACCCACAATGCCTCCTCAATAAGTCGGTGTCTCCACTGCACCTTCAGTGAGTCAATATGCTTGGATCTCATCTTTCTAGTTATTCTATCCAAGACAACAATCTGCTCATCCTCAAAGGACAAATTCAAGCCCAAAGCAACTGAATCACATGAGAATCACCATGACGATATCGCTTAAGCATCGAGATATAAAATCCGAGGTGTACCACTGAAAGGCTCAAAGTTGAAGCCAGCCTATAGGCTACCTCTCCACACTTGTCCAAAATCTTAAAAGGTCCAATGAACTGCACACTAAGATTTCCATTTTTTCCAAACCTTATCACACCATTGGTGGGTGACACCTTAAGCAAAACCCGCTCACCAATAGCAAAGGACATATCTCAAACATGCCTATCTGCATAGCTCTTTTGCCTACTTTGTGCGATCGCAAGACGTTGTTGAATCAACTTCACTCTATCAATGGAGTCTCTCAACAAATCCGTTCCCCAAGGTCATACTCCAAGATGAAGACCACTGCCTCTAATGCTAAGTCATAAGTAGGGAAGTTCTTTGCATGCACCTTCAACTGTCTAGAAACATAGGCTATGAATCTTCTTTTTTGCATCCAAACACTAACTAGACCAACACTTGAAGCATTACATAATACCATAAATACCATACCCTTTTCGAGTAATGCTAAGGTTAATAAATCCTTGAGCTTTTGAAAGATGGTCTTGCACTCATCAGTCCATTAAAATACTAGTATTCTGAGTCTACTTAGTCAACGGAGCCACTATCGAAGAAAACTCTGAATGAATCGATGATAATAACCCACTAACTCAATGAAACACCAAATCTTGGTAAAGGAAGTAGGTATCGCCCAATCACGAAATGCCGCAACCTTGGCTAGATCGACCATAATACCTTCCTTGGTCACCATATAACCCAATAATGCCATGTATTCGAGCCAAAACTTGCACTTTGAGAGTTTTGCATACAACTTATCCTCTCTCAATCTCAGAAGTATTGTCCTCAAGTGACGAACATTATTGGCCCCATTATTGGAATAAACCAAGATATCAACAATAAACACAATCACAAAGGAATCCAAATAAGGCCAAAATACATAGTTCATCAACTTCATAAAAGCGGTTGGGCATTAGTCAGTCCAAAATACATAACTACAAACTCATAATACCCATAACAAGTCCTAAAAGTAATCTTTGGGATATCATAGTCATAAACTCTAAATTGATGGTAGCCCGACCTCAAGTCAATATTAGAGAACATTGACGTACCCTTAAGTTGATCAAACAAATCATTGATATAGGGAAAATGATAGTTATTCTTCATTGTAGCCTTGTTCAACTATTGATAATCAATGCACATACTCATATTACCATCATTATTCTTCACAAATAAGACCGGTGCACCCATGGTGAAACACTAGGCCGAATAAATCCTTTTTGCAATTAGTCTTCCAATTGAGCCTTCAATTTCTTCAACTCCGTCGAGGCAGTCCCGTAAGGAGAGATGGAAATAGGCCTAGTAGCCGGCTCCAGGTCAATCACAAAATCGATGTCACATTCTAGAGGGACACCGAGTAAGTCGGTAGGAAACACATCCATGATGTCTCTTACCACTCTCGTGGTCTCTTAAGGGGATGAATCCCTAGTAAGATCACGAATATAAGCCAAATAATATAAGCAAACCTTCTCTATAATACGATGGTCATGAAGAAAAGATATCACTCTCTTCATATACGAACTCATTACACCCTTCTACACAGTCGAGGTAAACCAGGGTAAGCTAAGGCCACAGTCTTAGATTAACAATCAAGAATTGCATGGTAGGGAGATAACTAATCCGTACACAATATTATATCAAAGCATATCAAGTAAAATCAAGTCTTCCAGACTCTCACTATCAGAAAATGTCACTACACACCCCTAGTACATCGGATCTACCACTAAGGAATCACCTATCAGAGATACTAATAGGCATAACAAGGGACTCACACACATGAGCAATACCCACAATAAAAGAAAGTAGAAACATTAGAGTAGGTCGACCCAGGATCAAATAATACTATAGTAGAGCGATGACAGACTGAGATAGTACCTGAGATCACTACATCTGAGGCCTCTCCCTTGGATCTACCTGGTATAACATAGAACTATCTACGATTACCACTAGCCTAAGAGCCATCACGAGCTCTCTGAGCTCCACCCTTGGTACCACCTCTAGCACCTTCTAAAGTACCTCGTGTCACTGAAGTTGGCATAGAACGAGTAGCATGTGATCCTGACTAGACAATAGAATGATCACGTCTAGGAGAAACATTTGCCTTATGTCCAAATCCAAAATCCTCACAAACAAAACAACCATGAGGATCTGAACCCCGTTGAGAGTAACAAGAAGAGTTTGTATGCCCTCCTTGACCTGAAGATCCACTATGCATACCCTGATCAATCTAACTAGGATCGGGACACAACCACTATGTGTACTGTTAATAACGGTCTGTATTGCTCGACCCTGATAACTTGGTGTGCTCTGGTCTAAAAAATCTCTACCTCTGGATGAATGACCACTGCACTAACTTGGCGATGAAACATCTTGGTTCCGCTACCCTATCTAGCATGTCGAATACTCTCAATCATCCTGGCATGATCAATAATACTTCTAGAACGTACCACCTATTAACACAAGAGAGGTTGTGATCTCTTGAATAGAACCGATGAACCCATTTACCAACTTACGGATCTGCTCAAACTCTGTAGGATACTTGACATGGCATAATAGGACAACTCATGAAAATGAGCCTCGTACTCAGAAACTTATAAGGAGCCCTGCTCTAATCTACTAAACTTGTCCTTGCGCTGATCACGAAGGCTATATGGAAAAAACCGCCCAAGAAACACCTTAGTAAACTGCTCCCAACCCAAAAAAAAGAGTCAATATGCCTACAAGCAGAAACTGATCTCCACCACTTCTTCACTACTCTATAAATTGATGAGAGGTGTAAGACACGCCATGTGCCTCTAAGATACCTAGGTTGAACAATTTGTCTTCGCACTCAGTCAAGACGTCATAAGCCTTCTCTCTTCAGTTATATCGTCAAACCTGGGAGGCACCAATCTAACAAATCTCTCAAAGTTCTTCTGCTCGGCAATTGACATGGTTGCACTAGCAGAAAAAAGTGGAGATGCAAATCTCGAAGGTGCCATAGAAGGTACTGAAGAGGAATTAGGAGTATGAAATCCCACACTATGCCCATGAACTAGCTGTGTAGCACAAACTGTAATATGAGAAACTCCAGAAGCCAAAAGAATACCACAAGAAGGGGCACTATCCAGTCTAGCCAATAACCTAACGATAAACTCCTGAAGCATCAAAGTTCTGTTGGGAACCTAATGACATTGGGTTGGGCCTCTTTCATTAGTCTGTTGCTCAATAACATTATCATGCTCATATATAGACTTAGGTGATACCTCCCTAGCTCATCCACGAGCATGTGTTGCTTCTTTCACTTGGCCTAGACCCCTAAATCCACTACGTCCCTACCTCACCCACAAACTGGGGCTCGGGCAGCAGGTATTGCCTCGCCCTCTGAGGTGCTGGGTCTAGTCCTTGCCACATGCGTAAAGAGAATAGATTAGAGGTATGCAACACTTTGTATGAATAATTCACACGAAAGGAATTTCTCCTACTAAGTATCATGCAACCTCTCGAAGATAAGTACAGATATCTACATACTGACCCACAAGACTCTACTAGAAACCCTGCTCTTTAACTTATGAAACCGGTGAACCTAGCGCTCTGATACCAATTTATCACGATCTAAAAACTGAGGTCATAATGACACACTCCCGAGAACCACAAATAGTGTGTAAGCCGAATGAAATAACACATACAAGTGTTCTAAAGGTAAGTCATGCCACAATCAAAGATAAAGAAAAACAACAAAGAAATTCCTAAAACCGATGTCATAAGCATACAAAACATCTAATACATTTCTAGAATCTGGAATACATCTCAAGTCTTTGAAAAGAAATTAAAGAGTGTAAATGATAGATGGAGACCAAGGGCGATCTAAAAAGAAGGATCTCACCACACCTCCAAATAGGAAGAAATCGCTAGATCCAATCAGCCGTTACGAAGATCATCCTAACTAGAATATATATCAAGAAGATAACAGAAGTATGGGTGAGTACAATCCATGTGTACTTAGTAGGTTAGACCGATTGAGTATACTTAACTAATCAGACTTAAGAAATAAACTATGAAATGCTTCTGCCTACATACATAAAATTCCTATTCCAACGTCGGTATTGCGAATCTATGCAATAACGGTGTGAATAAGGTACACATATAAGGCTATAGATAATACGCATATCAATAGATAAGCAATTACACAATACGACAGGGCTAACCAATGCAATGTAATGAGATGATGTGGTGGAATCAAGGTTGTCGCACAACCTATTGTATACACCTCGTCAAGCTTTAGCTTCCATAAAAGACCCATAGGATACTCACAGTCCATATACTAATCTCAAAATCTCTATATCTCATTAACTTGCCACATAGGTCGTGGTCAATGATAAATGTAAGGTATCTCATTTTCTTTCTCAAAACTAGTATTTCTCTACTTCCTCATATACCAGTGAAACATGATACGCTGAATGCGGATGAATGCATAACAACACATACAACATAAGGCATTATCAATTATCAAGAATTTAAATAGTATAAAGTTGCCAAACTCAATAAGTCATGAACACATCCTCATATGATAGGGATAGTAGAAGAAACCATTTGAATTCAGTCTTTACCATTTAGAAAGCATTTCTTTCATTTTAAAATGATCAAATATCAATTCAAGCCCCTAACTCGGGCATCTTAATATCAAATATAAAAATGGGTCATACTACCCCTCACTCGAGAAATTTCTCAAATATCATAAGTTTTCAACAACAATTATAAAGGTATCACATGAGGCCTCTACATAAGCTAAGCATCACAAAAAGGCCTCACACGAGCTAAACAAGAAAGCCAACACTTACCAGCCTCTAAAATTCATACTGCAACTCATTTCACAGTTGACTTCTTAAGAAAGATTAACTATTCATCTCAGTCTAAATGAGGGATAGACAAACCTACCTCGGAGGCAGAAACTTCACCTGATCAACTCTATCTACCAAATGATCACCGAAATAATCCCCAACTATTAAGAATAGAATGAGTTCATCAAAAACAGTCCAATGATACCCATAAGGACAAGTTTAAAAATCAAAGGTAAGATAATCTAAAAATCACTTCAAAAATTAGGAGGGTAAAATCAGATTTTTATTTGAAAAACACAATCTATAATCAAAGAGGAACTTGGGGTTGAAAAACCCATTAAACTCAATCAAGGAACGAGCTCATATTCATGAATATACCAATTTTCCAACGTAGGGAAAAAACCCTCAAAAGCCACATTGAGATAAGGGTTTAAAAGGTGTTTCGGATGATAAAAACTGAAGAAAATGATAAGGAGTTGATAGAGGAACTTACCCACACAAATTTCACCAAGAAAAACTTCCAAGAATTGCCTCTCCTACGCTCAAATTGAGTGAAAATAGAGGAAATGGGAGAAATGGGAAAAATCCCAAATTTGGGCTCTGTCTAGGTGAAAAATGATTATCGTGAGCCACTAATTCTCATAATCGCGAAAGACACAGAGGTTCACATCACGATCGCAAAGGCTAAGGTAGGGAATCATCGCAAATGCGAGTCTAAGAGTCGCGATTGTGAAATCTATAGAGAAGACATAACACAATCGCAAGTATATGGTCCACGATTGAGAAGTTCAAAATGACCTACACCAGGAACCAACAACTAGCAACTCAAACTCAAGAAAAATGTGTCGGAATGGACCTTAAGAAATTGTTCGGAGTCTGATAAAAATAAACTAACATGCTACCCTCTAAATTCAACATTTTGGACTCAATGGAATCTTTGAATTTCTGAAAAAAGGTCAAATGATAGAAATACCTTCCCGAACCACTCGTTAGGCTTAAAACTCAACTTCTTACCCATATGTCCAAAACTCAGCCCAAGGCCTAAAAGCCTGACCAACCACCTTTCTGGCTCAAACTTGACGTTCCAGATAAAACAGAACTGACGAAATCTCTATTCGATGCTTGAATCTCTAAATATTTGTGAAAGTCAACTATATCAACATAATTCAACTCAAAAGGATTAAAATCACTAAAATCATTCCTGATCGCATCATCGACCACGCTAACCATTCCTGTGACATAAATTCAGCGTGAAAACACTAAGGGAAAGGGTAAAATGGTCATTTAACAATTAAAAGCAATTTCACTAGAAATGGGACATTACAAGTGATGATTTTTTATGTGTTGATTGTTGTCAATGAAAATTAATTACTTGACCATCACCAATGAAGGTTAACATTGAATCCCCTAAATTTTTAGAATGTATACATGTGGATATATATGTGGACCTATTCACCCATCTAGTGGATTATTTAGATAATTTAGGATCCCAATCGATGCATGTTCAAGACAGTCTCATGTGTGCCTCCTATCATCTTGCAACCTGGTGTTTGTAAAGTTATTGACACAAATAATACGATTAAGAGCACAATTTTAAGATTATCCCATTAAGTCAATTCACCTTGATAATCTTGGGAATTTACTTCACAAGCTATTGATAATTATGTTTTAACAGTTGAGATAAAACTTGAACATCATGTAACTCATGTTCATACTCAAAATAGTCTTGTTGAGTCATTTATTAAGCGCTTAAAAGTGGTAGCAAGACCGCTACTTATGAAAACAAAGTAGCCCACTATCGTTTGGGATCATGTTGTCTTGCATGCAACATTACTTATTTGTCTCAGATCGACTCATTATAATAAATACTCTCCATCACAATTAGTGTTTGGTCATGAACCAAATAAATCTCATCTATGCATTTTTTAATGTGTTGTATATGTCCAATAGCACCACTACAGTGCACTAAGATTGTCACGACCCAAAGTATACCGTAGGCATAACATGGCATATAGAATCCCAAGAGGCCCTACACTAGCCACTTAGAATACATCATACAAGATAATAGAAGTAAAAGCTTTAAAAGATAGCATTTATACATCAAAAGAGTTTGACAAGCGGAAGTCTAACATAAGTCTTAAAGTCATCTAGTACATCATAACAAAAATAATTAGGACGTAACCTATACATCACATACAAAGTTTGAAAACGGAAATGACATAAAAGCAATAAAATAATCTCGGCCCTCAAATAACGAGGACTCACCAATCTTCAAAATCCCAAAAGGATCAACTAGCCAAGAGTATGGGAAGTAGGAGCGTCGGACCCTACATAAGTGAAACAATGTAGGCACAAGTATGTATTAGTACATGGAAGGTACTAAGTATGATAGCAATGTATAAGAATTATGAAATCATGCTAAAAGGACTTTACATGACATGCAATGACCAAGCTAAATCATAAAATAACATGTTAGAAAGTATAAGTCATAATCATGGTCAATGCAAACTAAACATCTTTAACACTGTTATGACATACTTTAGAAAGTAACCTTAGTTAATTACTGTGGGAAGTTTACCATTAACCAGCATAGATCATGTGAGATACAACATGAAATTTGGTGCCTATCCCACACCAAAAAGAGATGTCCTTACTTGCCAAGGTAAGAACCATAAACTTGAGCTAAAGTGGATCCAATAACTAATGTATATCTAAGACAAACCTATGGTGGCACATAGTTATGGGATAGGGAGATTGCTACTAGAAACCCGGCCTCTACTAACGGTAAAGCTTCCATCTCAATATCCTCTCAGTGCTAAGTATAAATCCCACAGAATAGTCATTAATCATAATTCATATCATTATCCATGGAAAGGCACAATTAGTAACCAATCCAAGCTAGAGTTCATTTAGAATAGCCCTTTAATCTTGATTCAACTTAGGTGAGAAAACCTTTCAACGTTATGAATCCTTTTGTGAGAAAAACCCTTTCACAATCATGTTTTAGTAGTATGTAAGAAATCCTTTCGCAAAAACAACAACATTGATGCTTTACTCTCAAAGAAATCTTAAATCATTAATATCAATTTCATAAAAGAACATGCATTTCTTCATAAATTCATCTTCCATAGTTCATAAACTTAATCATGTGTTCATAGTCTAAAATTCATGGGCCATGCATGGGTTTATGTGAATTCAACTTAAAAACATATAATTACTTCAATTCATGCGTAAAAGGATAGGAAACAATCAATTGAATCATAATTGAAAAAGACCCAGTGATGAGTCAGGGATTTTGACTTATTTAGGGCTTAATATAAAGAGTTCTAGTGTCCTCAATGCCTATTTTATACTCTAAACTGGTGTTAAAGTGTTAATTTGCAGCAATTAAGGCAAAAGAGAAAGGAAAGTACATTACCAGGCAAAAAGGAGTGGAAAAGCTGAAAAAGTTGAAGACAAGAAAGGCTGATGATCGCCAAGACCACTCGGTGAGTCGCCGAGTGGCTCTTCAGCTCGCCAAAAGTTCCAAAAGGCCAGCCCAGGGAAAAAGCCAACTCTGTGATGGTATGTGCAACTCGGTGAAGCGTTGAATGGATCGGCGATGGTAATTCTGATCGCCTAAAGTTACAGCAAGGAAGTGATAAAGGGGCAAGCTGATACACTCAAATTACACCTCCCTAAAGAAGCAAAAGCGATTGTTATCAAGTAAAGAACCCAACTTGTAGGTTGGGGTCGATCCCACGAGAAAAATGGTTTAAACTTCACTTTAACCAACAATTATATTCGTTTAGTCAAATTACTTCCAGAAACAAGTAATTAAAGTGGAGGGGGGGATTTGTGAAACAAATTGTAGAATTCAGTAAGTAATCAGTAAACAAAAGTCAATTTTGGTTGTTATCAAGATGAGAGAATTAACTAGGGTATACGTGTTCCCCACAAGCTCATAACGTAGTAATCCTAATAATAGCAATCCTCTCCTAGTGTACTACATGCAAAGTGATAAGTTAAGTATCTCTAAATCCTTGGTCCGGCATCTAGAGAATTTCACCCCGCACCTTGGTCCTATTTATATGCCCTATTTATAGAAAACAAGTCCTACATTAAAAGGGAAACAAAATAAGGAAAGTTTGTTCAGGCACGCGTCTTCATTCCACGAGACTGACTCACGGACCGTCAATGGATCTACGGTCCGTGAGTCCCTTCCGTCAGCCAGGACTTAGAAAATATTTCAGCTTCTCTGAAGCAAACGACGAAACTCCAGTACGGACTGTAGATCATTCTACGGTTCGTCAATCCTTCTATGTAGCTCCACACTTAGAATCTTCAAACATCAGGTACTGGAACCCTCGCAGTATCATTCTACGGATCAACAGGACAGTCCGTAGATCAATCTACGGACTGTCAATGGCCACCGTGGTTCCACACTTGGTCAGATTTCCCTGATTTGCCTTCCATGCCTTGCCTGCTAATCTACGGTCATCATCTACGAAGCATCAATAGACCTACGGTCCGTAGATGCCTTGTTCTGCATTTCTTTCAGCTGTCTCTTTACTTCCGCGCCTAAACATCTTTCCTGCAAAACATGATAAAAACACATAAAAACCAATACAAAAAGGTCCTAGACACACACAACTCTTAAGTGAAATGTATAAAAAATACCGTAAACTCATGGTATATCAATACCCTCAACTTAAATTCGTTGTTTGTCCTCAAGCAACGCACTAAGACTCTAAACGACACTTGTATAGAAGCAAGAAATTTAAGCACAAGAAATCACATGGCTCTCTATCCCAACTCTCTTTTCTGGTGCAAAATATGTTCTCTTGGACTCGACAAGCTAATTCATGCGGATCAAAATATGACAAAGATCAACCAACCAACACACAACATACACTGTTTCACTATCACCAAGGTACCAACTTTCCGATAATGTAACAAGTGCCCTTACTTCAAACGAAATCCCTTTTTAACACAATGAATATGAATTTGAGTACACGGATTCATTCAACACTCACACTCAGAAGTAACTTCAAGGACAGTTAGTGCTCAATACCATAGGCTTTCCCTTATTTTCACTGCTTAGACTCTCTAAACTAGATTCTAGGATCATTATAGGACTTTCTTGGCTTCTAACGTAGGCTCAGGGTCAGGTGTGGTACATTTGGGTACTTCTTAGTGACTTTCTGCCCTCCTTGACATTACACTAGGCTTTCAACCTCTTTGACATCCTACCGTTTTACCTTCTTTCCCTTGATTTTCTTCAACCATGGATGTCACTTAAACTTTTACCTTCTTTCCCTTAATTTTCTTCAACCATGGATGTGACTTTAGACTTTGTAGCTCTTTATTTTTCACTTTAATCTTTTTCTTGTGTTTTATTCTTTTCGTTAGCTTTCAACAAGTCACATCTTTTCCTCTCTTTTTCAATATCAAACTCTTTTTTCATAAGCCATCATGCTTCATTATTTTTTATGCTTCTACACATACGATCCTAGCACATACCGGTTCAACAGATATTAAACAGTCTCTCGAGGGAAAAGAACACAGTTAAGAAAACCCCAAGAGAGGATTATGAGTTGGGTTACTCAGACTTCACCCTATCACTCATAATCCATTTACCCCACCCCCAACAAAAAATAGATGTGATTATCCCCAATGCATACAAAAATAGTAAAAGATAATTGATTGGGTGAAGCAAACCTGTGGCGCAGAGCGCCGAAGACTCATCAACAAGTAGGTGGGTCCGGTTTCCCGGAGCCCACTAAACCAACACTCGGGTCACCCTCAGTAGTGCCCGCATCAACAAGGACAACACCCTCAGTAGTTATATTTTTCACTCTAGTTGCACCCTCAGTGGTGCTCACATTAATCCCTATGGTCATAGAACTCGACGCCCCAGCAATCATCTCACTAGCCCTCTGCTGCCTCAGCTGCTCATCTATTATGGAGGCTTTCCAAGCCTTCTTCTCCTGCCTGTGTTGCCTTTTGCTAGCCTTTTCCTCCTCCGTGAGCTTAGTTGTGTGACTAGATCGGTGCCTTTTATCACGGGCACGTGCAGTCTCAGGGTGTTCCTCCGAATCATCTCCACTGAATAGTGCACCCAGGATTGTATCATCGCCTAATGCAAATGGTGCAGCTTGTGGCTCAATAGCTGGTGTGGCCAGGAAGGCGTCAACATCGGCCCGGAGATTACCTAGCTCGATCCGAAAAAATGACATATCAGTAATAGGAGCTGGCCTCTCTATAACTCTCAACTCGAAGGCATCGAGCCGCTTATGAACTGCTTGGACCTTATGGTCCGTTTTTGCTTCAATCCTTTTTTCTACTCTCTCTTTGGACTCAGTAATCAACTTCCGCATCCAGGGCTTAATATGGTGCAGCAAGGTGGCCATTTAAGCCTCTAACTTCTGGACTCGGACCCATGGTATACCATTGGTTCCCGAAGGCGGGGTGGCTCTAGATGAGTCGGCGGCCTAACTAGCAGCCTGAGAAGAGGATGCTGGGGCATCATCAGTGTGGGCTGGAGGGGTAGGTTCATCACCCTACATCTGCTCCACAGCATCTACTAAATCAGTACCCAATGGCACGTCAATCTGTGGCCCTCTGCGAGGTGCTGCCACATTTGCCTCATCCCGAATCAGGCCAAAATCTAAGGTCCCCGTAGGGTGGATCAACCTATCACAATGCCAAATCGGCACTCCAGAGTCCCTGCACAATTGGAAAATTAAACATGAAAATGGGTAAGTAGTGGAGGTCTTGAACTCCCTCTCGTGAATTTCTGCTAACAGCATGCGGGCAAAGTCAATCTCCAATCCTGCTACTAATGTTGCAACCATGACGACTCTGTCCCATGTGGGTTGGTTCTCAACTTTTGTGGGAGACACCTTGTTACGCACCAACGACCAGAAGAACTTGGCCACAAAATTTAATGTGGCCTTTCGGATACCCAATCGTGGTGCGGTGACCCACTCCGCACACTCGCCATCTGCAGCAATGTATTAAGCCAATCAAAGTATAACAGCCTCCCTCTGCTCTGCATTACGCGTGAAGGCTCCACTCCTCACAACATCCCATCTGTAATTAAATTCGGCCGTGTTGAGAGCCCAAGTGTGATTAGGGCCAGGGCTATAGAGGAATCGGCTGATGGTGGCATGTGATATGTCCACTGGAAAAACTCTGACCATAGTAGAAGTGATAGGGTCTTGGACTATGGGCTTGGACCTCTTGTCAATCGAACCTCGGAGAGTGGCAGCATAGGAGGCATAAAACTCCCGCACAATTTCATCGCTATAAGTCCCAGGGCCTCGAGCCATCCAGTCGCACTTGTGAACCTGAAAAAGCTGGTGGATGTCGGGAACAGTGTGTAAGCTCCCCGTGAGGACTCTACACTCTTTAGTAATAAGCCGGGCCATCTTCTCTTTCTCATTCAGCATTCTGGCATCTCGGTAGATTTGCCATTGCCCCTCAACACACCATCTGATTGGCTCTCCAGCCACCGGATCAGGGTCATAGCTTTGTGGCACCTGGACTTCTCCCGAACTTGTGGCCTCATCAGACGAGGCAGTTTTGACATATGATCCTAAGCTTGTGGCAGATCCAGAACCGGGGTCGGAATCATGGGCAGGCTCAGAGCCGAAAGCAGATGTGGACTTTAAGCCGGAAGTAGAACTAGCCTCAGAGCCGGAAGCAGAACCAGCCGATGACCCGATAAGTATGTTCTTCTCATCATACTGGGAGACAGTGACTACGTCGGTGACCACCTGCCGGGACGTATTTCGGGTAGCGCAAGGTGCAGTAGGGGATGTCCTCGTGGCCAATGGAACATATGTTGAATTCTTTTCTGCGTCCGTGTTTTCATCGATTAACCTAAAGCTAGGGGCAACAGATTTTGACTTGCCCTGTTTTGTATAGGTGACTAGTTTCTTGGGTGCCATAGTACCTGTGGAAGAGTTATTAGAGCCAAAACTAACTACAAATACATATTAAAAAAAATTAGAACTAAAAACGAACAATAACAAAGACCCAAAAAAAATTCAGACAGTGGCTACAGTGGTCATCTACGGAGGGGACCTACAATCCGTAGACTGATCTACGGTCCGTGGAACCCTTCCGTGGATCAGAGGACCAGCAATATTGGTCGCAGATGGAAACCACGGATGTACAGAAGGGTCTGTAGATTGATCTACCGACCGTAGTCCACATCCGTGGTTTCACACTTGGTGAAATTTTCAAGTGCATCCAATCCACGAACCTAATCTACGGTCTGTAGATTAATCTACGGTCCGTAGACGGGGTCTTGTGGACGTGATTTGTGCCAGGTTTCAGACATTCTTTATTTTCAATCCCACATATTTGACCATTTTCAACAGTATCCTAGTCGAACCATGCATTTCAACATGTAATCATACTAGTTCATCATTCTAAGGGTTCCAATTACTCAATTTGATAATTACTTCATACAAGATTCGGAACCCTAAGTCGAAACTTACATATAGACTAGCATTTAGACAGATTCATCATACTATCAAGGCAACACAATCACAATCCATCGTCCCAAGGGTTTTAGTACTTAATTTTAGCATGCAATTACATATACCTAATTACCCAAGGTCAAGACCCGACTCCTGACTTTCTATACTCAATCTATGAACCGAAATTCAAAGTGAGGGGAAAGTCTATTACCTTTCAAGCAATGAGGAGTGGGGTGATTGTGTGATGACACTAAGCTTTGCAAGACCACACTAATCGCCTAGCTGCACCGAACCCGAACACCGAAGTTTTGACAGAGTTTGGGAATTTCTGGGATGAGTGGAAGTTGGAGAGGAAAGGAAAATTAGGTTTTAAGGGAAGAGGAAAGGGAAGATTTAATGGGGAGTTATGGAGTGATTTAAGGAATTTGGAAGTTTAGAAATGATTTGATGGTTAATGGAGGGAAGTGGGAGTGATTTAAAATTGGGGGATTTTAAATAGGATTGGTCTGGGTCGGGTCAGGCAGCATTTAGGGTTTTGGACCCACGAGACCCTGTCTACGGTCCGTGGGTCGATCTACAGTCCGTAGATGGGGACCATACATCAAACTTGCACTTAAAAATTCAAAAACCTTACCTGGGATCTACGGACACTATTGACGATCCGTGGACTGAACCACGGACCGTCAATGGTGTCCGTAAACCGCTACACCAGATTTTTTTTTCTGCAGATTCTTCTTTTCACCCCTGCACATATAGCAACAATTAGCACGTTCTTTTTACATTTTCGGGACACTTTTTAGACACGGACCCTATGCTATGTCTAGTCAACACTAAAACAAAAGTAAAACAACTATCTAAATTAGTACAGAGAAGCAACTAAACAAAGAAAACTACTAAATGGAAAACAAAAACCTATTGTTGGCTAGACTTTACATCTTGGGTTGCCTCCCAAACAACGCTTGATTTAACGTCGCGGCACGACGCAGGCCTCTTGATTACTCAGACTTCATCAAGATGATAAGCCTCAACAACTTCTTGCACACTTTATGCGCTTCCCAGATAGATCTTGATCCTTTGCCCGTTAACCATGAACCTTCCTTCATAGTTCTCAAGCTCAACCACTCCATGGGGAAGCAATTTTGTGAGAAAAAATGGCCTGGTCCATTTGGATTTGAGTTTGCCCGGAAACAAGCGCAACCTAGAGTTGAATAGAAGCACAAGACACCCACAACAAATTCTTGTTTTTCAATTCTTTGATCATGATATCTCTTTATCTTCTCCTTGTACAAGGCTGAACTTTCATAAGCTTTTAGGCGAAACTCATCAAGCATATTCAAGTCATTCATTCTTTGATTGGATGCAGCGCCCCAATCCAAATTTAGCTTCTTCATCGCCCACAAAGCCTTATGCTCTAGCTCTACCGGTAAATGGCAAGACTTACCATATACAAGTTGGTAAGGAGATATACCTATAGGGGTATTGTATGCAGTGCGATAGGCCCATAGAGCATCATCAAGCTTCCTTGACCAATCCGTTCTATTAGCATTCACAGTCTTCGCCAAAATCTGTTTGATCTCTCTGTTGGACACTTCAACATGCCCGCTAGTCTGTGGATGGTAAAGAGTGGCTACATTGTGGCAGACACCATACTTCTCAAGTAGTGTCTTGACCAACTTATTACAAAAGCGGGAACCTCCATCATTGATAATCACCCTAGGTGTACCAAATCTGGAGAAGATGTTCTTTTTCAAGAATGCGGTGACACTTTTACCTTCATTGTTGGGGAGCGCAACTGCTTCCACCCACTTCGATACATAATCAACCGCAACAAGAATATACTTCATCCCATGTGAACTCACAAATGGACCCATAAAATCAATGCCCCATACATCAAACAACTCTATCACCAATATAGGATTCATAAGAAGTTCTTGCCTTTTTGAAATCCCTCCTTCTCTTTGGCAACGATAACAAGACTTGGCGAAATCATGAGCATCTTGGTGAATGGTAGGCCAGTAGTACCCACACTATAAAATCTTATGCGCAGTTCGAATACCACTATGATGCCCACCAACAGGCGATGAATGGCATGCTTCAAGTACACTCAACATCTCAACTTCGGGCACACAGTGACGAATAATCCCAACAGCACAACTACGATACAAGTAAGGCTCATCCTAAAAGAATTTCTTCATATCATGCATAAACTTTTTCCCTTGGTGAAAAGACAAGTTTGGGGGCACCAAATCGCTTGCCAAATCATTAGCAAAGTCTGCGAACTAAGGAATCAGATAATGAGAAGCAGCCAATACCTGTTCATCTGGAAAAGTATCATTAATTTCAGCCCTATCACCAAGCTTAAGCATAGCCTCTTCCTCTAATCTGTACAAGTGATCGGCAACTTGATTTTCAATTCCCTTTCTATCTTTTACCACAAAATCAAACTCTTGCAGCAACAATACCCATCTAATCAACCTCAGTTTTGCATCCTTCTTCACCATCAAATACCTCAATGCAGAATGGTCAGTATGCACTATGACCTTAATACCAAGCAGGTAGGATCAAAATTTTTTGAATGCGAAAACCACCGCAAGAAGCTCTTGTTCAGTCAAAGTATAATTCTTCTAGGCCACATTTAGAGCCTTGCTAGCATAGTAAATAGGATGAAGGATTTTCTCTCGCCTCTGTCCCAATACTACACCAAGCACCACGGTTGTCCCCGATCCGGTGAAATAATGATAGGTGTAGTAACCAACTTCTCCTTCAACTCTCCAAATGCTCTCAGACAAGCATCATCAAAATCAAACTTATACTCCTTTTCGAGCAGTTTGCACAATGGATGTGCAATTTTAGAGAAATCTTTGATGAACCTCCTATAGAAACCTGCATGCCCAAGAAAACTTCAAACACCTTTTACAGAGATAGGTGGTGGAAGCTTTTCAATTACCTCTACCTTTGCTCTATCAACCTCAATGCCCTTCTCAGAAATCCGATGACCCAGAACTATCCCTTCTTTCACCATAAAGTGGCACTTTTCCCAATTTAGCACCAGATTGCAATCTTAACACCTTTTAAGCACCTCAGCCAGATGATCCAGACATCGATCAAAAGAGTCACCTACCACAGAGAAATCATCCATGAACACTTCAATAGTGTCCTCCACCATATCAGAAAATATCAATATCATACAACGCTGGAAGGTCGCTGGAGCATTACACAACCCAAAGGGCATCCGTTTGAAGGCGAAAATCTCATAAGGGCAAGTGAAGGTGGTCTTCTCTTGGTCCTCTGGAGCTATAGAAATCAGATTGTAGCCCGAATAACCATCAAGAAAACAATACCAACTCTTACCAGCAAGTCTATCCAACACTTGATCCATGAATCGCATAGGGAAATGGTCATTTTCTGTCCAAGCATTTAGCTTTCGGTAGTCCGTGCAGACTCTCCATCCAGTCACGGGCCGTATTGGAACAAGCTCATTTCTCTCATTAGGAACCACAGTAATCCCACCTTTCTTGGGTACACATTGAACAGTTAATACCCAACTACTATCTGCAATGGGATAGATAACTCCAGCATCCAACCACTTGATGATCTCCTTTTTAACTACCTCTTGCATAGGCAGATTTAATCTTCTTTGGTGCTCAATACTAGGTTTGTGCTCTGGCATGAGTTGGATTTTGTGGGAACAAATATCGGGAGGAATCTCAATAATATCTGCAATAGTCCACCCAATAGCTCTCTTGAACCTCTTTAACACAGTCACCAAGCACTTTACTTGTCTCGCATTTAAATCTGCCGCAATGATGACCGGCAAAGTATTATCTCTACCCAAGAATACATACCTCAAATGCGGTGGTAGAGCCTTAAGCTCCAATTTTGGTGCCTCCACAACAGATGGTCTCGCGGGTGGAGACTCGCGATTCTTCATGTCTAGCTCATACTTCTTTGGTTTTGACTTATATTCGCACTTATCGAGTGCAACTACCAACTCATCGTACTCTTCAATTCATTCACTATCGAAATTCATCATAACTACTGCTAGTGCCTCAACACGGAGTCGCTCTTCAATTGCACTTCTGTTTCACTTTCAACTCTATAAGTTATAGCAGATACCGATTGGAGCTCATTACTCTGCGTCATGGACATACAAATATTGAAAGTTGCTTCTTTATTGTTCAGTCTAAACTTTATCTGCTCCTTCTCCATATCAACCAATGCACGCCCTGTGGCAAGAAATGGTCTCCCAAGGATGATGGGAACCTCAAAATCAATCTCACAGTCAAGAATCACAAAATCCGCCGGAAAGATGAACGACTCCACTTTCACTAACACATCATGGAGTACACCAATGGGCCTTTTCACGGTTCGATCGGTCATCAGTAACCGCATTGTAGTAGGCTTTGGATCCCTAGACTCAACTTCTTATAAATAGACAATAGCATGAGGTTGATGCTAGCACCAAGATCACACAATGCCTTAGCAAAGTGTAACAACCCTATAGTACATGGGATCGTGAAAGCACCAGGGTCTTCCTTCTTCTACACAAGAGACCTTGTAGCGATAACGCTACAATGCTGCAATCTATCATCATCTTCAAAACTCACAGACCTTTTTTTTGTCACCATATCTTTCATAAACTTCGCATACCCAGGCATTTGCTCCAAAGCTTCTATCAACGGAACGTTGATGGAAAGCTACTTCAACATAGTAATAAACTTATGATATTTACTATCTTCAGTCTTTTTCACTAACCTCTGTGGAAATGGTGGTGGAGGTCTAGGTATGGGGACCACTTTCTGAGATACCTCCGGTTCTTTCTCTGTCGCACTCTCAGAATCTTCTCTAACCTCTAGCACATCATTTTCTTTTCTTATCTCAACATCCACCACAGACGGCATAGGTGGATCAATGGTTTGCTTACCCCCTCGAGTAGTAACTGTCATACAATGACCATCATTCTTTGGATTCTGGATGGTATTGCTAGGAAGAGTGCCAAGTTGACGTGGGTTCACTGTAGTAGACAACTGAGTTATCTGCTGCTCTAGATGCTTTATTGACACTACATGGGCATCAACCTTTTGACCAAGACCAGACAAGTTATTTCTCATCTCATTCACATTCTCATCAGTTGCATCAAACCTTCTCATCATCTTTTGCATCATATCTTCAATACGTGCCATATTTCATCCAGCTTCCTTAGTACCAGATTCCCAATTTTGAGGGGGAACATAAGGTCCAACCCGATCATTTCTGTTGCCATAGTTGTTTCGGTTGTAATTGTTATCGTGATTGAAGTTCCCATCCCGGACATATTGACCCTCTCAGTTGTAATTTCCATAGTTCTGACCTTGGTTTCCTTGACCTTGGTGCCAGTTTTCCATGTTGGATCCTTGGGCATTTGGTCGAAAACCCCCTATCTGATCATTCACAGCATAAGCATCCTTTTCATAGTAACACTCTTCAACTGGTGGTGGAATTCTAGTCAAATAGTTCACAGCATTTACCTTTTCCGCACTTTCGCTCACATGCTTTAATACCAACCCCAACTCGGTCCTTATCTGAGCCATCTCCTCACGAATCTTATCCGCAGACTGGTTGTTTGTAGTATGAACGGCAAATGTGTTTCTCCCAGTATCCGACCTCCTAGTGCTCCATCCTTTATTGTTTAGAGAGATCTTCTCCAATTTTTCTGCAATCTGCGCGTATGTGCACTCACCATATGATCCTCCAGCAATAGTATCAAGCACTGTTTTATTGTTGTCATCCTGACCTCGATAGAAATATTCCTTCAGCGACTCATCATCAATACGGTGATTCGGAACACCTCTTACAAATGCAGTGAATCTGTCCCAAGAGCTACTCACAGACTCTCCAGGTAATGCCACAAAATTGTTGATCTTATCTTTGTGATTGAGCTTCTTGGACACTGGATAATATCTTGCTAAGAACACATCCTTCAGTTGGTCCCATGTATATATTGAGTTATAAGAGAGCTTAGTGAACCATACAGCAACATCGTCTGTCAGTGATAGAGGGAACACTCACAATTCAATGACATACATATCCAAGTCTGTCGACCTACACAGCTTTTGCAAACCACCCTTAGCTTGGCTATGTGAGCATGTGGATCCTCTGATGGCGACCCCGAGAACAAGCCCTTCATTGTAAGCATCTGCATCAAGCTGCTGGTCACTACAAATGTGTGGCCCGAAGGCAAAGGGGGTAGGACGAGAGGTCCATCAGAGTCACCAATATTGACGTTGCCCCTATAGTTGTCATGCAGTTGTGGGCCTGGTGGACCATGCACCCTCACTGCATCTCTCAATTGATTTTCAGCTAGAACCTGGTTGTCTCCACCAAATACCCTCGGAGGTTGCAACTCAACTTCATCACCTAGATTGCCTCCGATAGGATTAACTTGAACTCCTTGATTGTTCATTCTTTGCAAAGATCGGCTCAACTCTGGATCGTAAGGAGTAAGTGGTTCACCCTGGCTCTGTGTACTTGGCATACACTAGAGTCAAAACCTGA
Source organism: Solanum lignicaule (assembly GCA_029582545.1). Taxonomy (NCBI): domain Eukaryota; kingdom Viridiplantae; phylum Streptophyta; class Magnoliopsida; order Solanales; family Solanaceae; genus Solanum; species Solanum lignicaule. The sequence continues at coordinate 89,073 of JAJOOF010000314.1, read as the reverse complement.
GAGAGACAAAAACAAAAAGAAAAAGTAAAATTAGGAAATATTTGACTAAAATTCAATAATGTAGTTAAAATAAATCTAAACGCCAATTTTCCTAGCAGCGGCGCCAAAATTTGATACGCTCAAATTACACCTCCCTAAAGAAGCATAAGCAATCGCTATATCAAGTAAAGAACCCAACTTGTAGGTTGGGGTCGATCCCACAAGGAAAAGGGTTTAGAATTCACTTTAACCAACAATTGTATTTGTTTAGTCAAATTACTTCCAGAAACAAGTAATGAAAGGGGGGGATTTGTGAAACAAATTGTAAGAATTCAGTAAGTAATCAATAAACAAAAGTCAATTTTGGTTGTTATCAAGATGAGAGAATTAACTAGGGTATATGTGTTCCCTACAAGCTCATAACGCAATAATCCTAATAATAGCAATCCTCTCCTAGTGTACTACATGCAAAGTGATAAGTTAGATATCTTTAAATCCTTGGTCCGGCATCTAGAGAATTCACCCCGCACCTTGGTCCGGCTACATGTGTATAATTTACTAACCCTTACATTTACCTCATATTATACATCACATCGATGTTTGGCTTAGTTATTACTTCGCATCAATCGACACTAGACTATTAGATAGTATCACACTAAATCTATGTTGAAAATTCTTTTCTTGTTGATTACCTCCTTGGTCCGGCAAGTAGCAACAAGATGAGTTCTAATGTGTGCACTCGTTAAAAAGACTTCTAAACGAAAGAATTATCAATTCATGCAAAACACTATTCAAGAATTGTGTATTTACTATTTATACTTTGTTAATCGCTCGTGGTTCCCACAACCCTAGTTGTGGAGTTTAGTTACCCAGAATCATATGAACACAATTCATTGTTTTAGATGAAAGAATTATGAACTTACGTAAGAAGAATAATAAACCCAAAACTTCAACTTGAATTGCAACACCAAAATCTTCAAAACGAACTTAGGAAATTAAGAATTGCTAAAATTGCAAGTTAATCTCCCAAGTCAAGAACTAGAATAAAACTAATAAAAGTTTTAACCCCCAAAAACGAGGTTTACATGCCCTATTTATAGAAAACAAGTCCTACATTAAAAGGGAAACAAAATAAGGAAAGTTTGTTCAGGCACGCGTCTTCATTCCACGAGACTGACTCACGGACCGTCAATGGATCTACGGTCCATGAGTCCCTTCCGTCAGCCAGGACTTAGAAAATATTTCAGCTTCCAAAAATCAGCTTCTTTGAAGCAAACGACGGAACTCCAGTATGGACCGTAGATCAATCTACGGTTCGTCAATCCCTCTCCGTAGCTCCACACTTAGAATCTTCAAACATCAGGTACTGAAACCGTCGCAGTATCATTCTACGGATCAGCAGTACGGTCCGTAGATCAATCTACAGACCGTCAATGGCCACCGTGGCTCCACACTTGGTCAGATTTCCCTGATTTGCCTTCCATGCCTTGCCTGCTGATCTACGGTCACTATCTACAGAGCGTCAATAGGCCTACAGTCCTTAGATCACCTCCGTAGATGCCTTGTTCTGCATTTCTTTCTGTTGTCTCTTTACTTTCGTACCTAAACATCTTTCCTGCAAAACATGATAAAACACATAAAAACCAATACAAAAAGGCCCTAGACACACACAACTCTTAAGTGAAATATATTAAAAATACCGTAAACTCACGGTATATGACAAGCCAAGAAGGCGATGGAAAGGTGCTTTCGGCGCGTCGCTGGCCTAATCGGTGACGCTCGACTTACTCCGCCGAATGGCCCCGGAGCCAAAAATCTAGGAACGTATAAATGCAATTTTGAAAAGAGTTCACAGAGTTCCCACACATTCTAACTCTGAGTTTTTTATCTAGAACAGTCTGAACATTGTTTTTTAGTCTTTTGAGTAGGAATTTAGAGTTGAGTTTTGATTTGGAACTAATTTTGAGCTTTGTGAAAACTTGCGATCTGTTACCCAAACTGATGGAGAACATAGTTGGTAACATTTTCTTGCTTTTTATAATGTTTGGCTAAAAACCCCATTCTTTGGGGGTGTGATTATGTGATTAAATGTTTCAATTAGCTTATGAGTGTTAGCATTTACTAATTTAATTGTTGATTTGAAGTGGGTTCAATTGATAGTTGAGTTTTAATTTATGAATTGTAGTTGCAAATGCAGTTCTAACTTAGCATTCTAAGCTTGCTTGAGAAAGAGGTTTTAGAATTAAAACTATCTATTGATGATTGTAGTGATTGGGTTATTGTGGATTCATCTTGAAAAAATGGGTCTGAATTTGATCCTACCAATCTAGCTCGAAAGAGTAGATTAATTGAGATTTTGGGCTGCTTAGTTTGTTAGGCTTGTCGAGGTTCGAGAGAACTCGCTTGATTCGTAATAGTTGATTGAGAAATAGTTGTTACACTTAAAGCCTAGCCTACCCAGTAAGATTCAACGTCTTTTAGTAGATAATAATCACCCATATAACGAAATTGGCGTTTAATCGATCGCGTCCCCAAGGATCCCTCTCTGTTTGATTACTCTCATGTTTTTGTAGTTGTTATTTGTTCACTTTAATCCCCCCAATTGACACTAGATGTCAAACCCCTCCAATTTACTTTAATTGATTCGATAATTTCTACTTCTGCAAAGGATCAGAACACTCATTTCACTTCGTAATTGAATTCTCTACTATATCACTCCATGTGGGATCGACCCCAACTCTTCGTTGGGTTTATACTTGATTGCGACCACCTACACTTAGAATTTGATGAAGTGTAGTTGAGTGTTATCACCCGGGAAGATTGAATTAAACCCTAACTTAAATTGAAAATCTTTCTTTACAAAATTAGAGATTTTTGGAACCCTGTGGAGGAAAATACTCTATAGGTGAACACTAACATACCTAAGCTACCAATGTCCACATTCAATGGTGAATTGGAGTTCTTCAAGCCAAACCTAGCGTTCTCCTTCCTTAGTTCTTGAGGGGAAATTTGGGGGTGATCTTGGAGAAAATTTAGGAATTTAAAAGAAAGGTTTAGGTGGGTAGTTTTTAGGCTTAGGGGACATATATTGGGCTTAGGATAAGGATCAAAACGACCTAGTTTAGGCATTAATCAATTAGGGAAAAGACTTAAAAGCCCTTAAAAATAACTGCCAACTAATTCCTATGGTTTGGACCTATGGTCCGTAGGTCTTTCTACGGACCGTCCTAGTCAACCATGGAAATGATCAGAGACCCTTAGTTTGGCCAACTTTTGACTGAGACAATCTACGACTCATAGGTCATTTTACGGACCATAGATATCAACCGTATAACCCAACCTTAAGCTTTAAGATTTCACTAAGTCTAGGAGTCACCTACGAGACCTATCTACGATTCGTAATGAGATGACGGGCCATCCTGGTAACCGTAAAAAGGATACTGGACTTGTTTTGAAAAATATGATTTCCCCCTTCCTACGATTGCCGCCTACAGCCCGTAATAGCTTCTACGATCTGTAGATGTGAACTGTAGACACAACGTTCAACCCAGAGATTCATTTTCTCCTTATCCAAATTTTGAAGTGTTACAAAGATGCCCCCAAAGAAGGTTAGGAATATATGTTAAGTTTGATTCATTCTCTATTATTTGCTACCTTGAATCATTGACGAGAGATTTATTCACTGCATGATTTGCAGATTTTTGATTTGATGAAACAATTTTTTCGCTATTAGGGCGAGAGAAAAAAGAACTTAAAAGAGAAATTGCATGGAAAGTTTCATCAGTATCTCATTTTGATCCACGTTCCCCCTATGTGTGAACATGAGATTCAGAAAATCATCCATTTGAAGAAAATAGCAAATCAAATATCAGATGGATTTACTGATTTGAAAAGGATAACTAAGTCACATATTCCTACAAATAATGTATCTATACGAATTGATGTTCCAACAGGACCATCTACTGGTGTCATAGCTTCTGAATCTCATACACGCCTGAAGTGTGGCAGGCCGTTGGGTTCAAAGGATAAAAATCATAGAAAAAAAAGCATAAAAAATTACACCATAAAAGGATCTCACAAAGAGAATCATGATTTGATTAATCAATAATATTTCTAAAGAAATCAATTAACCTAAGTCTCAGGTGAATGAAGAACTATCAATAAGTTCTACTGATAATGAGATAATACTGAATTGATCAAAAAATATGATGGATAATGTTTTTTTCATATAACATTGCACTTAACATTATGTAAGAAAATGAGGATCTTGAACATCTATCTGTTGAAGAATGTCGGCGAAGATGTGATTGGCAAAAATAAATTCAATTAGAATTCAATTCACTTGCTAAACGTGAAGTTTTCGGACCAGTAGTCCAAACACCTGATGATGTAAAATCAATTGGCTATAAATGGGTCTTTATGCGAGAAAAATGAAATTTTAAGATACAAGGCACGCCTCATTGTACAAGGATTCTCTCAAAGACCGAGTATCGACCATGAAGAAACAGATTCACCAGTTATGAATGCGATAACTTTTCGATATCTCATCAGTTTAGTTATACATGAAAATCTTGAAATACATCTGATGGACGTGGTTACAGTTTATCTTTACGGTTCACTTGATAATGAAATTTATATGAAAATCCAAAAAGGATTTAAAATGTCTAAAGCATATAGTTCAAAATTTTAGAAAATGTACCCAATCAATCAGATTACAAAAATCATTATATGGTTTAAAACAATCAGGGTGCATATGGTATAACCGCTTTATTGAGTACTTGATAAAAGAAGGTTATATAAATAATATCATTGTCCTTGTATTTTTATTAAGAAAACAATGTCACAGTCTATTATACTTGTTGTTTAGATTGATGATGTAAGTCTCATTAGAACTCCAAAAGAGGTCCAGAAGGCAATTGAATATCTTAAAAAAATTGAGATGAAAAATCTTGGAAAGACAACTTTATCTTGGTATGCAAATTGAATATTTAGCAAATGGGGTCTTCATCCATTAATATGTCTATAATGAAAAAAATTGAAACGATTTTACATGGACAAGGCACATCCATTAAGTACTCCAATGATTGTTCGATCACTTGAAGTGAGTAAAGATCCGTCTCTACCTCAATAAGAGATGAGGAACCCTTTGGTCCTAAAGTATCATATTTTAGTGCAATTGGTGCACTTATGTATCTTGTTAATGCTACGAGACCTGACATCACATTTTCTCTTAATCTGTCAGCAAGACATAGTTCTTCCCCTACACAAAGACATTGGTACAGAGTTAAACATATATTGTGATATTTAAAGGGACCAATGATATGAGTATGTTTTATACCAAACAGACATAGTTTAGATCTCGTTGGTCATGTAGATGTAGGTTATTTATCTGAACCAGATAAAGCTCGATCTCAAACAGACTATTTGTTCACATATAGAGGTACTACTATATCATGTCGATCTACGAAACAATTCATAGTTTCTAATTCTTCAAATCATGCTGAGAAAATAGCTATTCATGAAGCTAGTCGAGAATGTGTATGGTTGAGATCAGTGATACATTTTATCAAAGAAAGGTGTGGCCTGAAGTGTGATATTAAGGTACCCACAATCATATTTGAAGACAATGTTGCATGCATAACCTAATTAAAAGGAGGCTTTATAAAAAGAGATAGAATGAAGCACATTTCACCAAAATTATTCTTCACACATGATCTCCATAAAAGAATGATGATATTGATGTACAACAAATCCGTTCAAGTGATAATCCAACAGATTTATTCACCAAATATTTACCAGCCTCAACTCTTGAGAAGATGGTACGCAAGATTGGAATGTGAAGAATTGTGGTCTTTATCGGGGGAGGGGGGGGGGGCGTTTAAAATACATGTTGCACTCTTTTTTCCTTAGTCTAGATTTTGTCCTACTAAATTTTCCTAGCAATGTTTTTAATGAGGCAACAAGCAAATGCGTATTTAAAGATATATGTACTCTTTTTTCTTCACTGAGTTTTGTTTCCCTCTCTAGTTAGATTTTAATGAAGCATATTGTTAAGCAAGATGGAGTGTGGATTGTTTGTGGAATTGTCATGGTAGGAATGTGGATGACTTGTGCAGAACATGTATGGCTTGTGAATGACATAATCTGCTTCACGTATATGGCCTATAAATAGCATATGGTTAAGAAGAAAATAATATGAACTACTTCTACTATGCTTTATCTCTCTCATTGTTCTTTGTTCTTTAGATTTAATACATAATCTTTTATTTTATAATAACAATTGATACAATATATAAGAAGGACAACTGATACAACATCAAATTACACCAACTTGTGTTCCTTTATTCTTCATTCTCACATTTAACATTCTTTCAGATTTGAGTCTTAGTACTAAAAATAAAAATCTTTAATCTGCTATTAAAACCAGGAATTAAACCAGAAAGATTGGATATTCTAGCCCCTCAAAAATCATGTTGTAGCCTGATTGTTGAAGCAAATAATTGCACCAGTCTACACATTATAAATTTCAATTTTCAGTATTTGCAATAAAGAGATTGCTGACAATACCAAAGAATCACCTCCCCGAGTCCCCCGTCACATAAACAGCATTTTAACAGCGGTCCAACTCTGGGAACTGACATGATATAATGCTCGAGGATAGATTTCAAGATCTAGTAAGAATACAACAATCAACAAATCATTTTGGATCAGTCTTCTAGCTCTCTCTCTCTCTCTCTCTCTCTCTCTCCCTCATAACTGATCTCTCATATTCTAAATGAGATGGTGAGGAAACCATCATTACATCGTGAGCATCTTCCCAATGAGTGCTGCAAATATCAAATGTGGGAAACCAAATCTCGTCCAAGTAAATACCCGTCTGATGAAGCAGCATCAAAGTGCCATGCATGGGTAAACAAGCAAAGTTACAGATTCTCGCATTTACCTGCCAAGGAGAAGGGGTTAGAGAAAAGTACAAGGAAAGATAGTCAAGCGCATCAATGAATGGTCGTCTGAAAATTCACCTGACAAGTGATAGTCCATGAGCGAGATGCAACATATTCTTGGCAAGCAAAGATTCACCATAATCGGTGAGCAAGAGAGCAAAGGTTTCATATGAAGCAAGAAGGCAGCTCCAGCCTGGACTAGATAGATACTCCTGAATAATAATAGTCCTTTCTGAAGCCTAATTAGAAGACTATTGTCTTGCACATTCTTTACAGAACATATCTGCACAGCAGGTAAGACTAGCCCAATTCTGTCTAGCCTATATGCCAGCTACTACGGGATAAAAAATGGACTGTGATTTTACACTGGAAAAAGTAATCCTACCACGAAGCTTGTTGGAATCCCACATTAAGGTGGTTGCACATTTCTAATGTTGTAGATATTCCTACAACCATATTTCCACTTCATAACTGGTGCACATGCACTCAAAGTTAGTTCAGATCTCCTAAAGTTATTAGATATGGATTACAGATAGACCCTCTAACCTCGTATATAAAACAAGGTTAGATGGTCTAAAGTTAGCTATGTTCTATGTTATATGGTCCTCATTGCCTTGATGTGCTGGTTTCAAATGTAAGCAACATTGGTATAGCCTATAGGTACTTCATGCCAAAAACTGTACATATCCATATGGTTATGACCCAAAGCTGAGTCCATGTAACATAGACTATTATTCCCATTACACCTTCTGCAGAAGCATGGTAGCCACGCCTACTTCGTCTCCAATATGCATTCAAACCATAATCAAATTGAAAAAAGCAATGAGTGATTTTACCGTTACAAAACCGGCCTGCCATCGCTGACTCCATTGAGGAGTTATTAACTGGACAGACATCTATAATCCAGAGCCTGTGCCTGAAGTTGGAACAGCAATAATAGAAAAGATAATCAGATGAGACAAAGGAAGTTTCCGCTAGAAGAAACTACCAAGTATTTCACATAGTAATAAAATACAATAGAGCTCATCCTTTGAGGATGTCAGGTCTGCCTACACTAGGCCACCATGCAACGGCTTTCCCCGTTGAGGGCTAACTTACCTTGCTCAGAGGTGAAATGTCTACAGTCTTATCATAGTAGTCAGGAATTAAGATATTGAACTGTAAAATGAAGAGAAAAAAACAGTAAGATGGAAAAATGGTTGGATATGCCCTGACAAGATTGCTAATTAATTTGACTTCTCCCCTTTCTCATTAGTCTATCAAGGTTAGGGCAAGACCTTATCCAACTGCAGTAAAGAATAGCTTCATCAAGTGAGAGCCGATACTGTAGTTACAAAGTTTAGCAGGAATTTCTAGAGAATTAGTCAAAAGATCCTGTTTCTCTTCCCCTTAGTACTTATAACTCTTGGCAGAAGGGTTTGATTCTATTCTGAACACGATCCCGATCAAGGCAAGCTGGTAACACATTATTCTTGGCTCACCTATTCTTTCATTTTTCTGGTCAATTGTTGCAAAGGGAGAAAGGGATTTGAATCAATAATAGATTCAAGTGTGCCACTTAACATGATGAGAGGACCAAGGTCCAACCGTTAAATAAGTTCAAATAAATTAAAACGGAGGCACTACCATCCAACACATGTTCTTGCACGCGTCGACATGTGTCATTTTCTCTATTCATTTTTTACAAGACATCTATGATTGTGGGAACGTCCTCCCATCCCGTAACCATCCCGGAAGTTTCGACATGTTTAGATGACCAAATGCTTCTCCGACAAGGAACAAAGACAATTGGGATCTTCTCCGATGTGGAACAGACTTAATTCAAGATATTCCAACCATATATTCATTGAACAGACTCATTTCTACGACTCTGCCACAGATTCAGCACTAATCAAGTTGACTACAACTTAAGAGTTCGGTACCTGATTCTCAAAACATTCCTATGACATTTTTGGACAAGTCCAAACACTTTACAGGTAAATCCCATTTTTTGAGGTACAATGCAATTCACCTTTTTCCAGTCGAGTTTTCTGATAGACTTGGTGTAGTTTCACGAGGCTTCAGAAGATTTGGGTCAAGAAGATGAGATCCAACACTTCAAATGATCAGATGGTCTCTTGCCTGATTATGTTGGATTCCTTTCGTACAAAACATTTAAACATATTCTTCCGAGATAGCTTATATCGTCATGACAGGTAATAGAATGGCTTGTGTCTCCCAATCTCCAACTCTTAGTCCTTGGGTCACTAATTCACGTGCTTCTAAGTTCTAATCACATTTTTAGTAATAAGTATCTTTTACCTACTATGTTTCACTCTCATCTCCTCTGATAGTCACACTGACCAATATATCTCAAATTATGGCAACGAAATAGGTAAAGTTAGCCTAGCTCCTACTTTAACCTTAAATTTAGTTCTTCATGTAATCTCATATTTCATTAGTCGTTTATCCCAAACATTTAACTGCTCAGTGACTGTCCACAACAACACTATTGTAAGATACATGAAGGTAGTACGGGGCAAATCATAGGTTCCAAGCATGAATGACATGAATTTTATTACCTCAGCCTTCCTAAATTGTCCAAAGTGTGTCCTTTATACATAGCTAATCTTGTTATTGCTTCACTGGGTATATTACATAGATGATTGGTACATCCTAGTTCATCAAAGCTTCAGAAAATGGTATCTTATTTGTCTCACTTGTCTACTTTAGAATGTGAGTTGTGTCAATTCAGTAACCACACTTGCTCCTCCTCCCTCAAGTTTGATAATAGAGCAAAGTCTCTTTTCTTTTTAGTCACTTTAGATGTTTGTCTTTCTAGTTGGGTCAGTCCTACTTTCAGATTCCGCTAATTTGACAGGTTCATTAATGATTATTCCAGCTCCACTTGGATATTCTTGATGAAAAGACAACTTAGTTGTTTTACATTTTTCAGATTTTCTATGTTGGAATGGTGTCTATATCCACACTTCTCATAGTGATTATACACCAAACTATTTATCTTCTCCATTTCGGCAATTCATAAAACTCTCATGGGATCATTCATCAAACAAGTTCTTATATATCTCAACAAAATAAGATAGCTGAGAGGAACAATAAGCATCTCATTGAGACTGTTCACACCCTACCTATACATGTTCCATTGCAATTTTGGGGAATGCAGTTCGCAAATATTGTTATTTTATTAATCTTATGCCTTCCTCTGCAACTCAGAATCAAGTCTCATACCCTAGTTTGTTTCCTCACTCAACTTTCTTTTTCTCTCCCACCTTATGTCTTTGGGAGGCTTTGTCCATAACTTTACCAAAGACAAGTTAGCCCCTGTGCTCTTAAGTGTGTATTCTTAGGTTATCCAAGTGTGCAAAACAAATATCAGTGCATCTCACTTGACATCCAGCAGTACCTTATATCCGTCAATGTTACCTTCTTCCAAATTCAAACCTTAATTTGCACCCTTCTCTCCTGCACACCAAAACATTTATGAGGTTTTACCAATTCCATCTTTTGGGATTCTGACGTTATCTCCCTTCCGCCACCCAAAAGCTATGTTGCTGAGACACAGGTGCAGGTGTCCTATATGAGTGCAGATCTAGAGGTCAGATCCTTCATGATCTAAATTTTAAGATTTTGGAGACACAGATCCAAATATGGATACGGGTGCAGGGATTCAGCTAAAAATAATTCAAATATCTAAAAAATAGAGTTACAAAACCTAAATTATGAGATATTGAGGAGAATATTGATCAAGCGAAGAATCCTCAAATGAGATTAAAGGAAAAAGGAGTGACGGAAATTTCTTTATACAAGATATTCCATTGTCTTCAATTTCACTTAGCTTTTGTTTTGATTACAAAAAAGAAAAAACTGTCCGAAATTTCTTCATCGATTTTTGGTCAATACCCAAAATCGGCTGACCACAGATCGTGTACGGATCCCAACCCACACCAATATTGTGTCAACATGAGTGCAGCACCAAAAGTAAAGAGTCGGAGCAACATAAGCCCAAAAGCAAGAGAAATTTTCATGTCTTTGGCTCATGAAAAAGAACCAGGCCCACACGTAAAAAGGCATGTTGAATATATAATTAAGTAAAAAGAATGTGCTCCCTCTTATAGCTTTGCTTTAAGTTTTAGATGAGATGATCACATACTTCAACGTGACCTCTGTGATATTGGTAAAGACTCGAATAGCTTCCACTATTGGCAAGCTATATCGGCCATTGTGTTCAAGCCAATATTTTCTTCTTCTGATCTTCCTTTTGATGTTTGGTGTTGCTCTTTTCTTCAACAAAAGGTGCCCCTAATCCCTAGAGGATCGTTCATGCACCGCTCCTCTAGGACTTTTCAAGCATCGTTCTCTCTCATGACCAACACATCTACTTTTTATATGATCAGTGCCCTCTTCCAAGACCTATAATTTCTTTTCATTGCTCTGTCATTCAAGAATGTTCAGGAGATTTGCAAAACCATATCTTTTTCAATGATCGAGAATAGATTTCTTTTCATATGTAGTTCTTTTGTCGTCCACACCAACAATTTTCCTTAGGAAAGAATTCCAACTCCGCTTTTCTTTTTTATGATTTTGCACTATTCTAGATATAATTTGACATCAACTCTCTATTGTTCAAAATAAGCAAACTTGAGTTGGTTTTCCCGTTTCAAATTTGAAGTGGCATGTTAGAATATCAAGTGAATAGGTGTCTATATTCATTGTACTAAAATAAGTAAAATCATATAGAATATTCTATATGATACCTTAGTATTTTTTATTTTTTTATGACGAGGGAAACCGCAGTCGCTACCCTTAGAGTGCGCACAGGGTAAAAACCCTACTCCTATGCAATAGCTCGCAAACCACACAGGAGAGTAACCTACACTAGGCAAACCCGGTGCGACGAACTCAACCTAGAAGGCAAACCCCTTGCTTTCGCTGGCAAGGGGTTTCGAACTTGAGACCTCCAACATGGAAGTCCCAAGCCCAAACCACTAGGCCACCCCAAAGGGTGATACCTTAGTATATTTTAATCATAGAATATTTACTAACCTAATTAATTAGCATAAGGGTTTACCAACCATACTATACATAGCCTAAGACTTCTATACAATGGGCACCTCTTATACATTGTTAATCAAGACAATGAGAAGCTTTTCTTATGTTCAATTATAAAAACCACAATTTATCAAATAATTCCTCAATTTGAAGCTGATTATAAATGTGTTATACATATAGTTGGAATGGATCTTTGCCAATGGTTTGTGGTAAGAGTTTAAGCAAGAATGCAACACTCAAATGCCTTCACCAGAATGTATTTTAAAGAAAGTAGATTTCAGAGTTTCACCCATAAAAGATAACAGTGAGCAGTTGTCCCTAGGGACTTTAATCTATTACATCGAAGCAAATCTACATATAACTAACAAATATGTGATTTCATGTACAATACAGAGGAGAATGTAAATGGTTTATTTCAAACTCAGATGCCTAGATCAATTATCTTTAGTTAACACAGTCTCTACTCCGTTGGCCCAGAAAACAAGAAAAAGAAAAGAGTAAGAACCATGAGATAGAGCCAAGCAACGGTCAAGCTTTTTCAAAGTAAATATCCATAACAGAATGTTTGACTGATTAAAGCACCAATACAGAACTATTTATGTCAATGCTCAAATGTTCGACAAATTTGAACAGGAAATGGTGAAACGGAAAGCGTCAGAATGGCATACTACAGACTGTTATTCACTGGAAACAAACTATTGGTTGAATAATTCTAACATGTATTCAGATGCAAACAGTAACTGCAGGTAAGCCGTAAATGTACAGGATGATTCCCATTATGGTTCATCAGGTAAAGCCACTTCACATTATGGCGGAACTTCTGACATTATCATATAAGCTGAGAATGACAAAAAAATCAGTCTTTCTCCCCCCTGCTCAGGAGAAACAAGAAACAGGACAAGCATAGAGTCGCAACGATGCATACCTCAATTGAAGAATTCTAGCAAGTTTAGACAGTAAGTTGTCAAGTAATGGTAAAGGATCAACTCTTCTAGCCACCAACAGCAGTCAGAAAACTTCACTTTTACATGGTAAATTGTCAACAAAACAGAATGAGCAGCTCCTCTACCCCCCAACAGCAGCCAGAAACCTTCTCTTGCTGACTGGCTCCTCTTGCATAACCACTACATCTTTCACCTTTTCGAGCAGCTGCTCAAGTTCTGTCACTCCAAAGTTCTCATAGTCCAAAGGCCTCTTGTACCGCAGTTTATATATTGCCTCAAAATTACTAAGAAGAATCCGACAAAAGTAGCTCACAGGGATCTCTTGAATCTCATACTTGAACCTTTGGAGGCTTTGTTCAACTAATGCAGCTGTATCAGATTTCTTACACCCCCCATGTTCTATAACTAATCTTTCATCATCTGAGAACTCATCTGAAGATTTGGGTGTAGTCACAATATCAGCATTCACTACTTGCATTCTTTTTCCTTTTCTATCCTTTTTTGCCACAATCAAGCTAGGAGTACTTGGTCTGGCTCTTCTGTTACGGAGGTAAGCAAACTTTCTTTGGCCTTTTCCCTCGACAGATATTGCATCAGCCATCTTCTTCAGAAGATTCATAAATTTACAAGCCCCATATTCTGAAGTATAAAGCAGGTTCCCATAAAATTTCTGGTACTCTACGGGGATATGTGTAAGAGGCAAGCAACCTCCAAATAATTCAAGCAACTTCACCAGCTGTCCCTTCAAACCATTTATTTCCCCAGGAGGAACCGACGTTACATCACTCTGGCCAAATAAAGATGGACCTACAGCTGGAACCTCAGTTAAACCAGATGGAAGGCTGTGAGATGGCATACCCCCAGGATGACATGGCAAAGACATTGAAATGCCATTATATTCAGCTAGAGACTCTGATATCATTGAGAAATTCCTTGCATTGTAATTGCTTCGAGAGAGGCCTCTACACACTGTAGCTTCTTCTTCATTCTGTTTATCTGAATTCTCATACATCTGGCAACCCATTAGCATCCCAGAAACGTCTGCCACACCTCCACGAGGAGGAATTAAGGCCTTCACAGGGGGTAAAAGGCCTTCACCTCGGGCCACACTTGGCCAATCCCAGACAAAACTCCCTGCATTACATAAAGCAGATGAAACACTCACTCTAGCAGGAATGACAAGAATTACATTGTATCCTCGTTGACCAAGAATGTGAAGGGCAGGAGAAAAATCAACATCTCCTGAAATTAGCATAATGGATGATGGTTGAGGATTGTCAAGAGCAAAAACAAACATGTCAACCAAGATCGCCTTATCGGCTGCATCCTTCCTTCCATTAGGAACATCTATGAGTTTAACACCAGTCCTCTGACAGCCCTCTCTTAATCGCCTGGGGAAAGCATTAAAATCTCCATAGGCAGAAAACATAGTGACCAGTCCCTTGATTACAGGATGGACCCGCAGAGCCATTCTGATGTTGCCAGCCACATCCTCAGGGCGTACATTACTAGGAACAGAACAGTTCTCAATATCCCAAAAAATTGCCACAGGTCCCTGTGTAGCATCTGGGACTTGCGGGGAGAGGGATAGTGTTCCTTTCATATTTCTACTTTCCTTGGGCTTCTCAATTTGTTCAGACGATTCTGAGGACAATCCAGAAGATGATGTAGCAGGATGTGCCGTCATTATCCAATTAAAGTTTCTATGGTCCTTGGCTTCCTGTAGATGGCCAACAAAATTAGTTACAAACAACTAGAACCTATTCCAAGTTTTTCCATAGATAGCTGAATCAATACACGAAACCCATGAAAGCAGGAATGTTTTCAAACAGTTCCAATAAATACCAATATATGCAAGCCCAACAGCAATCAACTCCAAACAATTGTCAACATTAGTTTAGATGCTAATAAGGGAGACCAAATTCATAATTTTTCACTTTACGTGAATAAAAATGTCAATTTTACATGATGTAATGCCTGCAACCAATTTGGCAAGGTAGCCTTTTTTATGATTGGAAACACAGTGGAAAACGATCTCCACTATTCAAAATAAAAGCTTAACATTCACTTAAGCAACGTTGTGGCTGTAAATACGAGAGAAACAGGAGATATGCATGACAGCACCATGGCAGAGTATGGGATATGTATCAAGATGGCCGTCTTGTGAATCATGTATCATATGATAAATCGTGTTGTAAGATACATGGCAAAGTTTAAACAATGCATAGAAAGAAAAAATAAGTGACTAAAGAGGATTTTATTTCCTTCTTATAAGTCACTGAGAGGCTTGTTTAACACAAGGTAATTTATCGAGGAGAGGTTTTCCCAAAATAGATGCCACAGGTGTCCAAAAGCTCCAGAGATCCCTAATCATCTCTTTGTACATTACAACAAGGACTGGCAGATGAGGTCTTATTTCATAATCATTTTGCAATGAACCATGCCAAACACACCGAAAAGATTATACTAAGTAGGGATAGGACAAAAAAGCAGGTTAAAACAATGTGGAAAGCAGTACCCATGTGCATTTGTTGGACAGTTCAGGTAGAGAATTGTACACATCTAATCATAGACGCTTTGAAGAAAAGGACAAAAAGCAAAAACGCTTGTTATGCTTGAAATCAGATGTCTTTAACCCTTTAAGTTTTGGTGTAACTTGAAAATTACATATGAATCAGACACTATGGACTTTCTGAATGCTTAGAGAGTCTAAATTCACTCTGTTCGTACAGATTTTTGAGCAACCACTTTGTGCTATAGTGATTAGCTGAAAACTCACCCTTAAAATAAGAATCCAAAAGCAAATCACTCAGCGCATAAACAGAACATGCTACTAATACTAGTTTGAAGTCCATCATTCTTGAGAAGCAAAAAACCTCACATCACTATTCAGCCCATCTGCCCCACTTCAGCACTCTTCTTGCATTGCATAGTTCCACATCTATATACATATAATGGGATAGGTTTTGCAGATCTAGAGATATTCGGTAATGAATTATGGTGATAATTAGAAAACAGAAAAGTCCTCCAAATAACAGGTCGGATCATTTCAAAATTTGTTTACACATGGTGACTGAGTAACCAAGTGAACACTCAACATAACATCAATGCAAACCAAAAACTTCTTGAATTACCAAACATAACTTTAAAAAGATAGAAATTCTTAGAACAGTTATTCCCCAAAATATATGCATTCTGCTTCGATATTAATTGAGTTCTGCCATGCTTCTTTTGTAATGTGGGGATATAAATTTTAAGGACAGAATGTACTAGTTTCCTAACAATAAACGTTATCTAAGTCTAAACTAGTTCTTAAACATGCAAACACTTCCTTCTTCTCTTTTTGAGAAATGGAAAATGTAAACATGCAAACACTTTTTTTTTTAGAAATGGAAAATGTAAATATGCAAACACGATCAATGATCCCAATTGTGTGTAAACATGCAAACTTGATCAAAAGAAACATAAAATTATAGATTTGAGGAGTGCAAATTTCCATACCCCAATTGTGTGTTTACACTGGGTTTGTTGTTGCGTGCAAAATTTAGAACAGCTTATGGACTGGCTCTTTTGTTTCCTATATTTGTTTTCACCTTGTACCAAGTTACCAACCCATTGAACCAAAAAAAAAATTACAAGTTGAGAAAAAGAATTGATAAATCATAATGTGCAAGTCAAGAAAGGATAAAATACTAAAGAATTTTCAATGAACAATCAACTATTACTCAATCTCAAACTAGTTAGGATCGGCTATATGAATCCTCTATATCCATTCTCCTCTATCCAAGTACTAGAATGTCTTTTTATCAGTATGTAAAAATAATAGAATGTTCAATCAAGTACACCCAAATCCCAAACTAGTTACGATCCCCAGTATCCATTTCACTCATAAAAAACAGTCTATTTTCAATCAGCAATCCACTACTCTTCCATCCCAAACTAGTTAAGGTTGGCTATATGAACCCTTTATATATATTCCCCACTCAACAAAAACTGAAAAACTTTCAATCAACACACAAGTACGCTTTGATCCAAACTAGTTCAGCTATAAGAATCCTCTATATCCATACTTCTCCATAAGAGTTGAACCTTAACCCCAAGCTAGTTAATATCAGCTACATGATTTATTCATTATGCTCTAATAACTGAAGAACACCTCATCTTAAACTAAATAGATTTGGATACATGATCAGCTACACCTCAATACCAAACTTGTGAAGGTCGGCTCTATGAAGTCCGCATTTGAGTCTATAAAAAAAAAAAATTGATAATGGTAACTGAGTCTATAAAAATTTGAAAAACTGAAGAGTTTTCAATCAATCCACTATCTTAATCTCAAAGTAGTTAGAGTTAGCTATATAAATCCTCTATATCCATTTCATTCCATAGAATCTTTGATCAAGAAGCAACTATCATTCCACAATCCCAAACTAGTTAGGTTGACTATGTGAATCTTCTATACCATTCTTGTTCTACAAAACAGAAAAATTTTCAATCGCACAGTAGTTACGTTCAGCTATATGCAGGAGCGGATCTAGAGTGTAGCAAGGGGATTCACCCTAACCCCTCAGCAATAAATTACACTATATTATAAGGTATTTTTAAATATTTTTTATGTATATTTATAGATTTTGAATTCCCTAACATAAAATTAGAGGTTAACTTAGTCGTTGAGGGGTTCAAAATTTACCTTGAGATTCCAAGTTCAAATCACAAACACTACATTTTTTATTTTTCAAACCCCTTAGTCGAAATCCTAGATAGTGTCCCCTTAGTCAAAATCCTGGAGAATAAAAACTAAAGATCTCAAAAAAAAGTTTCAGATTAAGGTGCTTAGTTTTTTTATAAAGGATTCATATCGCCAGTGTATGAATCTAACTTGTTAGGATGGACTGTATGAATCCTATCTAACCATTTTTCATTGTATAAGAAGTGAAGGATATTGAACCAACAATCAACTACTCAACCAAAAACTAGTTAGGAAATAATTTCAATTAGGGGTGGCAATTGGGCGGGTTGGGTCAAATTTGGACGAGTCATAATGGGTCAAGACTCAACCCAACCCAAATTTGTTTGGGTCAAAATGGGTTGGATCAAAACGGGTCATAGAGCAGCTCAAGACCCAACCCAACCAAATTTTTAATTGGTTTAATTATTTTATTTGTTTTTTAAAATATTTTAGTACCTAATAAAACTAGTTTTTTCTTTATTATGACTATATATAACATATCAAATTAAAAAGTTTTGACAAAATTTCTAATGAATCAATTTGGTTTTACATATCCACTCAATGGGGTTATTACTTAAACGGGTTAGGAAATTGAGTTTGATTTTTCCACCCCCAATTTCAATGAACAACCCAGTAAAATGCTCATCCCAGATTAATTAGGGTGTACTACATGAACTATATCCATTTGGTTCGTGAAGAAGTTTTGGAATGTAAAACTAGAATATTTAAGCAGAACGCCAATAACTGATGTGATTAAAACAAAAACGAACAGTAGTTGGGCATTCATCATCAGAAAAAACAAGGGGAAACTCTTGAATTGTTGAGATTGAAGTGGAAAGACAATATTAATTGATTAACACTTAAAATAGCAAATCGAGTATAGGAAAAGAGATGGAGAAAAGGGGAGTACCGCAAGAAGATTGAATTTCGGAGCAAAGAACCACCAATCTCTCAAGTGATTCTCCAAGAGACGACACCAGACGAGAGTCTACAAATCTCTACACTAATTCAGATTTGCCAAAGACAGGATATACTACGTGAATGTATCCTGCAGCCAAAACAAAATTAAGCTAAATCGCGCAAGGGGTGAGCAAAAATATCGGAAAAATCGAATCAAATCAAATTAATTCAATTTTTCGGTTTGGATTTTGATTTGGTGGTTTGGTGTAAGAGTTAAAAAAATGGTGTACCGAAAAATTGCAATGTTATTAACTAAATTTAAAATGATATTTTAAAATTTTATTAATTATATATTTTAAATTTTAATCCAAAACATTTTAATCTTACCCACCCAATTTCAAATTTTAGAGCTCAGCCTTAAAATAAACAAAAGAAAACTCACAACCCCATGTTACACATCATAGTTGATAGCTAGGAGTTGACGTTCGATTTGGTTCTATAAAATTTCTATTATGTATTTCGGTATTCGTTTTTTAAAGCAATGTCAATAGCCAAGAGTGTTTGTTGGAAACAAAAAGTCAGAAACAAGAAAAAAACTTGTTTAGTTCTTTATTGGAAACGTATTATTAAATATGTTTATTGGTTATTTCAAGTTTTATGTTTAGTAAAATGTTTTGATAATTTTATTCTCATTTTATTTTTTATTTGTTTCAAAAAATTATTTTAAAAACATTGAATTAAATCAAACCAAAGTTTAAAAAATCAAACCGAACTGAAATATTTTGATTTGATATTTGGTGCACATTTTTTTAAAACTGAAAATTGATAAAATGGAAAAATTAACTTTTTGTGGATAAAATTTCATTTTTAAAACAATCTTATTAGAAATAATAGTGCTAAATATATTTTTTTGTATAAAATATAAAAAATAAAAGGCAAAAAAAGAAAAGAAAAAACAATATAAGAAAGAAAGAAAATATATCAATAAACAACTTCTTCATTATTTTTAACTTTGATAGAGGCAGCTTTTTATATCACTAAACAACTTAAAGCTTCTAAAATTATTTAAAAGGCAAGATGTGTAGAGTCAAACTCACATCCTTCAAGCAGACAATTGATATTCATATACTTATCCAAGTGAGTTGTGCGCCATTTTGTATCTATACATAATATTATTTTTTTGCTGTCTTTTAATTATAGATACAAATTTAACAATTTTTTTTCTGACAAAACTATGTCATATGACACCTCAAACATAGTTGCTTGTAATTTCTATAGCTGGTACAGTGGAGATATTAGAACTATTTGATATACATATGATTCTTATATACTTAGCAAAAATTAACCTTTTTGTAGACCAACTATCCATTCTTCAAAAATAATATCTACTTGTTTATTATCTCTCGGTCACCTTATGCTTATTATATTGTATTAATTAACACTTGATTTGAGGATTTCTCATCTGTTGGAAGAACTCTCTGCCATCTTTTAGTATATATATATTACATTTAATTGTGTGATATTCATAAAAATATGTTTAATTGTGTTAGTAGAATCAGAATAAATTATCAAGAACGAAGATTTAAATTTTTAATTGAAAATCGTAAATCAAATAAGATTGATATGATTTATGCTCCTAATGCAGTATTCGTAGTAATTTTGATATTGAAATCTGTCATTCCATGTTTGTTGAAGTTGAAAGAATCGTCCATGTTTAGAACGAAATTTGTCTTATGAAAAATAACTTTTTCATGTTGAGAGGGTTTATCATTAGAGAAACTTATCGAAATCTCATATATTTGGGAGCTAATTGCATCTTATTTCGAAAGTTTCCTTAAATTTTATAAAAAAATTCAAATTCTTCATGCTCTCGGATACATTCCTTGATTATCCGATACATAGCAAATGATACATTACTTAATGGGAGGGATGTGTACGAGAGAGGATATGGATGTATCTAAGAGGGGAGACATGTATCCAAGAGGAGATAAAGATGTATACGGAAGGGGATTTTTGTAATTTTTTAAATAGTAGGAAATTTTAGAGATTATGATATCTTAGGTTGTGTATTTATGTAACTTTTCCTTATTATTATTAGTTATTATATTTCTGGATAAGTATAATTATTAAAGTGTTTTTTTTTTTGCGAGAAATGTCTAGAGGGACGTCATTTTTTTTATTCATGTGAGGGTGATTTTAATTTTTGTTTAACCAAATATTTCAAAAATAGAATTGAAAAAGTTTCTTCCATGTTTTTTTTTTATCAATACTTATTTTTTTGTATTTATCAGATTGCCTTTATCGAATTTGAATAAGTTTTTAGGCTAATTTGTTAATCTTAATAGGGAGGTTTAGTTTCTTCGTACTCTCTCCCCGTCCACTTTTAATTGTCATATTGCGTTTTTCGAAAATTAATTTGGCTAATTTTGAAAGTTAAATTAGATTACATTAATTCAATATTTTATACAAAAAAATTAGATATTCAAAAACTATATGAAAAGTACTATAAATACAATTATTTGCATATCAATATGATGAAAAAATACATCACAAAATGTTAGTCATAGTTCTTGTAATTTGACTCTAAAAAGGAAATTATGACAATTAAAAGTGGACGAAGGGAGTAATATTTTTGAGCTGTAGGACAAATGGACAATCTAAAAATATATATGGCATAAATTCAGTTTGTTTGCAATTTGGATAGTTGGAATTTAAATTTATTTCTAAGCCTCCCTGTGATTTATATCCAAAGTAATCTTATCCGATTCTACATAATATATAGTAGTTCCCCAGATGGAATTTCTTTTGTATTAGTATATTCTTGATATCGTTTTGATTTTATCAAGCTTCAATTCAATTGTTTGATTTTTTATTTTGAATAAGTGTGCGCCAAACACTAAATCAAACATATTTGGTTTAGTTTAATTTTTTCCAACTTTGATTTGATTTAGTCCAGTATTTTTAAAATAATTTTATTTCTCATTTGCATCGGTGTATTGAAGAACCACGATCCTTACGCCAAACATCGAATCAAAGAATCAAAGTTTCAAAAAAAAAAATCCAAAAATCTGTTCGAAGAACCAAATTAATTTGATTTAGTCTCTTTTTTTATTTTTCGATATTTATGCCCACCCCTCTAGATAGTTTACTATATTTCATCCGGTTAATTTTATCCATAGGTTATCTATAATAAATTAAAAACTAAAAACGGCTTGTTTTGGACTTTTTGTTGAATATCAGGTGTCTTAGACATTTTCTAAATATTTCACCGTGTTTGATTTCCATAATTACAGATAGGGAAGAATTATCGTTATCCTAGATATTTTCCAAATATATTAAAAAAGAAGAAGTATACAAATAAATTAAAGCGGAAGGAGTAATGAATTTATAGGCTGAATGAACTTTGCTACTTAATAGGCTAGTCTTTTGGGTAAGGTTACTTTCTTCGAAAAATACCCTATTTCTTGCTCATCGTCTTACATAAGCTCTTTGGATAAAATCTAATTCAGCATCAAGTCAATATGTCATTCTTTCGAATATAGACTTCTTTAACTCGGCATGTGTATTTATTTTATTAAATTACTTAATCATAAGAAATTATAGTATTGTTTTGGTATAAACACCCTATGCGGATAAATTTTTACCTGTTGTTGTTTTAGAGGTCCTTTTGGAAAAGAAAAGAGCACAAAGAAACCAAAAGAAAGGGAGCAAAAAAGTGATTCCCTCTTCCCCTATGCCACCATCCACCATCCACCATACAACAAAAGAAGACTTAACCAAATAATGATACCTTTCCTACCAACTTGGGTTGTGGTACAGTGGTGAAACTGCTTCACCCTTAATCAGAAGTCTCGGATTCAAGCCCTAGATATGGAGAAAATCCTGTTGGAAGCGTCAACTCCTGAATGGGAGCTGCAATGGGCAATCCGAATTTAGTCGGGACTCCAATATGAACTCCGAACACAAAGTGAGAAACCAAAAAAAAAAGATACTTTTCTTAGAATTTGATCTAAAGGAAGTAACCTGACAAGAAATGGAATGACTTCCTCCCTAAACCTCAACAAGGAAGCTTTTGATATAATGTTGAGACTATCTTCAGAATTCAACAATCACAGTAAATCAATATGGACAACAACTTCTTATACCAACACCTATCTGAAAGTGATGAACCTGATGAAAGTGACTTCTATCTCCCAGATTATGATAATCAAGAAGAGGATGATTCCAACTTCATATACATCATAAACACAATCTTAAGTGGCACTGCTCGTCTCAATGTCCTCTTACCCACCGCTACAATCCTTGCTTTCACCATATTTGCACCCATACTAACCAATGATGGCCAATGCAACAAGTTTGAGCAATGTATGACTGGGATTTTCTTGATCCTATCGGCTGCTTCTTGCGTGTTCTTCTCCTTCACCGATAGCTTCAAATCAGCTACTGGGAGACTGCATTACGGGGTGGCAACTTTCAGTGGCATTTGGACTTTTAATGGAAGGAGGATTAAGCCTTGTGTGCCAAGAGATTATAGACTTAGATGGTCTGATATCTTCCATGCATCACTTTCTTTGATTGCTCTTCTTACATTTGCAGCATCACACACTGATGTGCTGCAATGTTATCATTTTGTTGTACCAAGAAAGGTCATCAATACTGTTCCATTGGTGATTGGATTTGTCATCAGTCTTCTTTTTGTGATTTTCCCTTCTAGGAGAAGAGGAATTGGGTATCCTTTCTTGCTGCAAGGTGATATATAATGCAGTAAATGTTGTTCTAATCATTTCATTATACATGAAAACAGAGAAAATGTAACTTTCCAAGTGTTTTTATCTTAAAAGTTGTTAGAAGTCATGTTTTAAGACTTTCTTTCTTGAGCTATAATTTGATAGATGATATTCTTGGCACCCTTGTGTTGTGTTCTTGAATCGACATAGGCCGATTTCAATACATGACTTTATTTCTTGAACTATAAGCCAACACTCAATCCTTTTCATTTTCTCTCTTTGATGAGCAAAATGACACAACCAGCAGTTCATAAATAGCTTATCAAAAATATACATCCAGATGTTGATTACCTGATTCATGTGATAATCTAAACTACTGTAATTCAAACAAAAAACAGATAAAGCAGAAACTCTGTGCAAGAAACTCATTTACATAATAATATTGATATACAAACACTAGTACATGCCACTCTCATTTATATACATAGCTACCAATAATATGGTGAAAAAAGATCAAAATCAGATAACAACAACATACCCAATGTAATCCCACCAGTGAGGTCCGGGGAGGGTGGTGTGTACGCAGCCTTAGTGCCTTACCCTTACTATTCACATATAACAAGACTCTTAACTATTCTCTAAAGCTGTATGCTGGAGGTCTACCAAGGTCCTGTCAGTGTCCTTCTCAAGCATCTTAACTTACTCCCCAATGGCATATTCATTTTTTCCAATAACTGCATTTAATGGAACGAAAAGTTAATAAACGACAGGGCAGGCAATCAAGTTTAACTAATCACATGCACTTGTCTCGGTCTCTCACGTAGAACACATTCACTTTTGAAATTGAGGTATCTTTGCAGGTGATACCATTTTCACAAGAATGTATGATTAGGCCGTTCACTCAGGCATAGCTAGTTTCCTTGAAACCTTGATCTATCTTCTGATTCACTAGCTAATTACCCTATGGCTCATATTCTCTCAACATACCATCTCTGTATCTAGTCCATAGTTAAGCAGGAAACGTAGGTAGTTATTGACTCACAGAAAGAGGTATTTGTTAGTTGTAAAAGAGGCCATTACCTGATTTTTCTGCGGGTCGATAAATTCAGCCTGCGTGAAGCATTCAAATGCAAACAGTTATTACAATAACTTTCTTGTAGTGATGCTGTGAATTTCAATTTCAACATATATACCTGTTTTTCCTGCAACTCTTCATTAATTTCTTTAAGCTTCACCACTTCAGCTTCCAACTCTAAAGTATAGGCCTGTCATACCAAAATACCATAATGAAGTCATTCATACAAAATGTAAGAGTGTAAACATGTTACTATCGATGTCTCCCCCCGCCCCCCTCAGTCTCAAAATTACACCAAGTTATAACTGAGATTCAAGATCCTAAAGCTTCAGTGAAAAGCATATACACTTCCCACAAGTCAACCTGCAGAGTTGAATGTATTTGCTTCATAAGGTTATAGATATGTCAAAGTTCTTTATATATCTATCCTTTTCCAGGATAATGATATGATTATCAACTTTGTTTAATGCAGATTTACCGATGTTGAACAACTACAAATGCATTTTCATCTATCTAATATAATTAGAGAAGATGCTCTTTGAGAGGTGTACAGATGTTTTTGATAATGCTGTCAGTAAATTCAGTTATATTTTTCTCAATTGCATAAGTATAACAGCACAAACACAAGATAACTTCAATATGTAAATATCGACATATGAGTTCACCTGCTTCCGAGCCCTTGATCTTGCTGCGGACTCTCTGTTCTTGATCATCCTCTTTTGCCTTCTTTCCACAACTTTTTCCAAAGAGCTGCATGATTTCCTCCCTCTTCCACCTTCATTAAATGCATAAGGTGAAGGGGAAGGAGATGGCCTGTTCAGTTTGTCGTTAGAAATCATTTCAGATGACAATTGATTTCCAGGGGATCCTCCCTTTGCTGGTGCAAATGTAACACCACTACGCAATCCTGCCATGCCCGTAACTCCATTCTGCATAACACCACCTTGAACAACAGTAGTATTTACAGAACGACTGGATGTGCTGACAACAAGAGCCCTCACCCTTGGGCTAGCCAGTTGGCAATTGTTCCCTAATTGCATAGGAGATGCAAAGTCAACATTCCTTTGCTTGGGAATATGAGGTTGCTGCTGATGAGGCTGCTGTTGAGAAGATTTGACACTAACCACTTTCAACATGTTACTCTCAGCAAATTGATTACTCAAAAGTCCGGGCCATTGAGTTGGTTGCTGAAAAGCGATGTTCAGAGCATTGTTGTTACTACTCGGTTCACCTAAAACACTGGCGAATCCAGCATTGTTTGAGGTTCCATTTGGCTGATTATCATCTCTCACCACTCCTGCTCTTACCAAAAACTCCTCCAACGTCATTTCACCCAAATTGGATTGCTTCTGTCCAAGATTGGAACTAACTGTTGTCTCATTCTGGAAATCTCTCCATACTTCATCCACAGTCCGCTGATTAAGTGTCTGTGGCAGTGTTAAAGAACCTTGTCTCTGCAAATTCCCCGCAGCCATTCTCCCCTCTCCAACACCAGCAGAAGATGGTAAGGCTTGAGAGTCTTCAGCTGTCCAAATATTCCTCAAGAGGTCCTCCAAATTCATCGAACCAACATCCTTTCCGAGACCACAGGTACTCTGGAGCTCCTCAAATGTCAAGGAGTACACGGAAGATTGTCTAGCTAAAGGAAAACTACCACTTCCCATCGACTTCTCACCGTTGCTCTCTATCTGTGGCGTGTCAGTAAAGTTCTTGAAGTTCAAGTAAGATCCCATTGTACAAGAACTATCAGGGGAAATTGAAATCTGATCAAAGGTTGAGTAATAAGACATCATCAGGGAAAACTAGACTTAGTATGATACTGTATATCCTCACACTACAAACAAAAACAGCTTTTAGCGACAATAAATATGCACATTAACAAAGAGTGCTAAAGCCTTTACCGACATTAGTTAATTGTCATTGGATCCAATATCAATATAGGCTTTAGAACACTTACAAAAAGTGCCAATTACCTCTAAAAATATATATTTAGCGGCAATTAAGTTATTATCATTAATTAATTGTCACTAAAGATCATTTTTGGTGTAGCGTCAACATCTTATGGAGAAGGTCTTAGCCACAATTCAAACAGTAGTAAGATGCAACCTTACTTCACTATAGCTTTAAAGAACTGAAAATCAGCAGCTAAGAAAGTAGTTTAGAACAATTGAATAGGGACTTAGATGTGACCAAGGTGCTTGCAAGCTTAGGGAGCCTATTATGGTTGTCGAATGGGCCTCCTCTCCACCTAGGCGAAAGATAGGGCAATAAGAATCTGAACTTTCTGAAATTGGAACCAGAACTTGAATAGGCGGTTGAAAGAATCCGTCTTGAAAACCGAAGTATTTTTAGAAATACTGGGGGTTCGGATATTTGTTCAGATCATGCTTTTGACATCAACTCACTTCAGGGCTCTCTTCAAACGCGTAAATATCTCAAAACGTCACTTAACTATGAAAAACTATGTAGCAAAGTCATTTAACTTTGTTTTGCATCAATAAAATCACTCAACTTAAAACTGCTTTTCTCTTATATATAAAATCACTCAACCAAATTTTTCATCAAAAAAACCCTATTTTATCCCCTTAACATTTCGGATATGGGCTCAATACTACTTCACATTTTGAATCCAAAAGGAAAAACTAATCAGTGAAAATTAGAATATTAACAGGTACAATTTTTCAATTTCAAAAGAAAAAAGACTCAAATATGACATCTAACTTTGAGAAAAGACTCGTTTATGTCATTCGCTAAAAATTAGCTCATCAATGTTATATTCTTTGAGAAAACACAGAATACAATAAATGTGCCCTTTTAACTTGACTTCATTTCATAATTGTGTACTCCAACTTTAGGTATATACAAGTAGTCACTCTAACTTGTATGAAGTTTTTAGATATGCACAAGTAGTCACTTTAATTTGTATGAATTGAACAAGTAGACACATGAGTTCTACGTGACATAATACACATAGGATACCACGTAGGATGAAAATTGCTATGGAGGATGCCACATAGGAGGTGTGTGTCTATTTGTTCAATTTTATACAAATTTAAGTGTCTATTTATGCACACAAAAAATTAGATAGCATGAATATGAGTTGAGACCAAATTAAAGGGCAGGGCATGAATATGAGCTCAGACCAAATTCAAGGGCAGGGCATGAATATGAGTTGAGACCAAACTAAAGGGCAGGGCATGAATATGAGCTCAGACCAAATTAAAGGACATATTTATGCCTTATGCCTTGAGAAAAAACTTTCATGCCATTATTTATTAACGGAAAAAAGTTCAAATATGTCATGAAACTTCGAGAAAAGGCTCATGGTCAGCCGTTAAAAGTTTGAGTCATCTATGTCAATGAATTTTTTCTCAAAATTCGATGGCATATTTGCGCCCTGTTCTCCTTCCATAAAGCAAAACATATCATCATGTAAAAGGTTTGATCTTTAATTTTATTTTTATTTCATGAGCAAAAAGAAGAAGATGTGAAAAAGTAAATACTAATTAGTCTTCCGCAAGCTCATTTCAAATCAGGAAAAAAAAACACCCAAAAAATAAGCAATTATCTAATAAATCTGAAAACAATAAAAATTCAAAGCATGATCAAGAGAAGATGTTTGATCTTGATTACTCTGTTCTTAGCCGAACAAACAAATTAAAAGAATATAAATATGGAAAAAAGCTAGCTCATTTAATTAAATATTCATTCATCCAAAGGAAAGAGAATAAGAAGTCGAAGAAAATTAATAATTTATAATAATAGCAAATTAACATTTCTAAGAAGGATTAATCAAAATGGAAAATTGACAAAAGAAGACAGTGAGGAAATGAAGAGAGTAGTAACAGAATTGTACCTTTTTAAGAATATAGAGAGAGCAAGCGTGTCGATCCTTTCTTCTTTGTTAAGTGTAAGGCTTAGTGAAATCGACAAGTGTCTCTCTTGCTCGTTAATGGTGCCTGACAAGGTACTTCAATTCTTGTTTCTAATTTGTGTTTTTTTTACTTGAAAGCAGAGAGAGAGAGAGTGAGTGAGTGTGTAGGCACATAGAGCCTAGAGGTGGGGTTTGAGCGTACGCTCATCTAACTTGTGGGGACTTGGCGTGGTGTGGGGCAGGGCCGGCTCTTGCTTGATACTCCCTCTGTCTCAATTTATATGACTTACTTTTTTTTTTAGTCAGTCCCAAAAAAAAATGATACATTTTTATATTAAGTAACAATTTCACTATAAAATATCTATTTTACCCTTAATGAAATGATTTACAGCCACACAAATTTCTATCATTTATTTTGGACCACAAGTTTTAAAAGTCTTTCATTCTTTCTTAAACTCCGTGCCGAGTCAAACTACCTCACATAAAATAGGACGGAGGGAGTAAATTTAAGGCGCCTTAGGCCCCCAAAAAGTGGGGGCCTCAAATTTTCATCAAGAAAAAATTATGTGTTAATTTTTTTAATTAAAAAATAATTATTTTTGCTTAAAAAGTATAGTTTTAAACAAATATATATTATTTTATTATTTTTAACGCCAATCAAATAGAAGAAATTAATAAAACATTATTTTGTATATTTACATTCTCTTCGCTAACACTCGTATTATTTATCTTTTTAAAATTCTTTTGCACTTTCTTTTTAAATTTTTTTGATAAGTTAGAGTAATACACTATCAAAAATATAAATTAATGGTCGAAAAAATTCAACAAAGTGACTTACAATTTTTCTTTTGTTTGTTTCTTCTTAAATATTCAAGTATTACATAAACATATTAAAGTAGGGTTATACCAAGTTATCAATTTCTTGTATTAGATTTTATGGTTCTAATTCTTATAAAGTTTGTCAACTTATTACTTATAGTATTATGTTAACAATTTATATAATGATTGCCTCAGTAAAAGAATATTTTTTAATGTTGAATTGATAAAATATTACTTAAAATTAATAATTAAAAACGATATTAAAAAAAATCATTTTAAGAAAAGATATCAAGTAATAATTTGCACTTAAAAAGTTTTAAAAAATAAACAACTATATTTGATATTTATATAGATTTTAGGCCTCAATTAAAATTTTGTTTTAGGCCTCAAATTACGTTGAGCCGCCCCTGGAGTGGGGTGAGTTTGATCAGATTCGATTCTTTAGTATTATTTATAGACAACAAAGAGTAATATGAATACATGTTTATTGTGTTTTATCGAACAAGTCACGATTCTTTGAAAAAATTACAATTTTTTTTTATTCACACCTTTTAAAAAATACGGACAAGTGTGATATTTACAAACAAAAACTAATTGCATTAAATAAGTTTTCTTTGAACTTTGGAAAGTGGGCTGAAATTTTTTCTCTTATTAAGGAATGATGCTTTCTCCTTTTACTATTGTGTATGAGATTATACATAATATCATAGTGATCTATTGACCCAATTATAACGTAACCTATTTGTATGTTCTATATTATCATTTATAGTGTTGTCTAAGAATGTCGCGTAAAGTATTTTTTTTAGAACAGAAATGAAAATACACCATTTAAATTGAGGATTATGTAGACTTGCTACATGTTATGCGTCTATGTTAACTAGAGTATGAAGTTAACAAGCTACCATGGTTAGCCTAGTCAGCATTGTTAGTAAGAGTTAGTTAGGAACTAGAAGGTTCCTACAGTAGCCTATAAATACATCAGTTATACACATGTTTTAAGCGTAAGATATGTAAACCTAAAATTGTAACTAACTTTTCATGATGATCAGAGTTTTATTATCTCTGCATTCAATTACTTCTTCTACTTAGCTCAAAGCTCCATTAATGGAGTTCCATGGTATCAAAGCCTTAGCAACTCCATGGTATCAAAGCCTTAGCATTGAGGCTAGATAAATTGTTGTTCAGTTTCAGAGTAGTGCTTAGGTTCTCAGCTTTTGTTTTAGTAGAATCGTGAGCATTCTGTCAAGCAATCAAGATCCAAAGTTGTTCATCAATAGCAATCACAACTGAAGTTGGATCAGGATTATTGAAAGTTGGCAATGTCAATTCAAATACAAATCATCCAACTCCTGCTACTTGTTACATAGCTCCACATATCAACCATAATCACTCTTTGTATGTACAACTAATGATACTCCATGTGGCTCTTTAATCGCTTTATAGCTTACTGCCTCTGAGAATTATGCAATCTGGAGTTGATCCATGAGAATTGGACTTCTAGGTAAGAGTAAGCTAGGTTTTGTTGATGGTAGATTCCCTAAATCTCAGTTTGCACCTGAATTGTTTAATATTTGAAAAAAATATAATGCTATGACTTTGTCCTCGATTATGAATGTTGTTAGACATGGTTTGTTGAGTTGTGTATTATATGGTGGTAATGCTCACAAACTGTGGTGTGATCTAAAGGAAAGGTTTGATAAAATCAATGATTCACATATTTTCCAATTGCACAGAGAAATTCATAGCCTCACTCAGGGTACAATGTCAGTTATAGACTATTACACCACTCTTAGAGGCTTGTGAAATGAGTTAGAATCCATTATGCCATGTCTAGGTGTTCAAGTGTTGAATTTGTGAAGTTTAATGAGCATTTTGAATATCAGATCACTTTGAATATCAAAGGCTACTGAAGTTTCTTATAGGGTTAAATGAGTTCTACTCAATAGCTAAAGGTGATGCAATCTCCAACTCCCAACTTGAATGAAGCCATCTCTCTGTTTATTGATCATGAAAGTTAACTTTATTCACTCAGAAAAGTGGAAGTGTGCTCCTAGTCCTAATCATGGTAGTGCTTACTTTGGTATGCAATCAGTAGGGGATGGTCGTTCTGGAAGAAGTTATTGTGATCACCAACATAAACCACAGAAACCTCAAAAGCCTCTCCTTATGTGTGAAATGTGTGGGTACAAAGGTCACACTAAGGTTCAGTACGTTAAAGTTAAGGTTATTCAGTTGGCAGAAGGTCCAAGAAATTGTGTGTTGACATTGGTTCCTATGCTAATATTGTTGATGTTGTTCAGTCTGCATGTCTGGCTATAGGTGCATCTCAAAATAACACTGAAGCTCCTAACCCGATTCCCTTAACTCATGCTATTTTTTTCACACAAGACCATTATCATCAGATCTTACAAATGATGTATATGGGAACTGAGAAGGGAGGAGAACATTCCTCTAAAGCTGCAACTAAAGGTAGTTTCTTGATTGCCTTAGTGTGAAAATATGTCCATAACGAGTATATAGTTGATATTGGAGCATCTAATCACACGACTTCTCAGTTTGAACTCTTAGATAGAATCAAAGTAGTGCCAAAATCTAGGAGGAAAATGGTTAATTTACCTACTGGAGATGTTGTTTGAGTTTCACATGTTGGTAATACTAAGGTTATTGATGATCATATCATTGAGAATGTGTTGTTTGTTCTTGACTTTAAAATGCAACCTTCTCTCTGTTTCACAGCTTACTAAAGAACTTAATTGTATGGCTGCACAACTTACTTGAAAGCATATAGTAAGTTTATTCAACCTATGACAAATATGAAGATATGGCCAAAAAATACAAGACCAAGCATGGAATCACCTGAAATAACCGTCATGCCAGAAAGACTAGGTAGAAATAAGAGAAAAATAGTGATGAACTTATTAAGAAGAAGCTTGGAAAGCCTACGAAAAAGGGAGGAAAAATG
This sequence comes from Solanum lignicaule, assembly GCA_029582545.1. NCBI lineage: Eukaryota > Viridiplantae > Streptophyta > Magnoliopsida > Solanales > Solanaceae > Solanum > Solanum lignicaule. The sequence continues at coordinate 57,071 of JAJOOF010000314.1, read as the reverse complement.
AAATATTCTGTGTGCGAAACTCTTGGACATAACAAAAAAGGATGTCCAACTCTGGTAAGTTGTGCTTTTGTATTAGTATTAGTATTTTTCACTAAATTTGACACTTTTTAGTTGTACTTTTGACTTTAAGATATGTTTGTAGCAAAATGCTGGAACTTCAACTGCTGAAACTTGTAGAAGTGATAGAGTATTCATTACATCTGATTTTACAATACTACAATTGAAAGTCAACCAAGTGTAAATGCAGGTCCAAGTGTGACACCTACCACATGTGTGAGGCCTATAATTGCCTCAACATCTGTGGAAAGGCCTACCAGTGCTACATCAACTGGTGTGAGACGTGCAATTGCCTTAACATTTGGAGAAAGGCCTACCAGTGCTACATCAACTGGTGTGAGGCCTATAATTTCCTCAACATCTAAGGAAAGGCCTACTAGTGCTACATTAACTGGTGTAAGACCTGCAACAAATCTATTAAGTACTCAACAATCAATTTCTAGTGCTGTTCGTCAAAAACGAAAGAGTAACACAACTTTAAGAGGTGGTACAACTCATAGATATAAGAAACCAAGACAAAAAAAATACAAAAATAGTTGGTTATGGTGTCTTATTTAGATCAAATGACAGTGTAATTGCGAGGGTATGTATTCTATCATTTAGAGACATTTAACTGATATTAGTTCATCTATGTACAATGTTACATAGTCCTACATTGACAAGTTCAACTCCTACCAATATTGATCTTGGTTACAAATCCAATGGACTAAGGTGGAAGAGAAGAGTTGCAATTACTCAAAGAAAGCTACGAGAGGAGAGTTACAGACGCGCTCAAGCCAATAGACGCTCATGCCTCACCAAGCACTCAAGGCACACATTAGATTCCTCTTTGTTTAGCTTAATGACTTGATCCTAACAGTTTTGGTTTTGCCTTCATTTTCGACTATTGTTAAGTTGTTATTCTGAAGACTTTGTTTTTGTATATGAATTTGTGTTTGAATGTGTTAAGGAGCTGTTCTGGAGACTTTTTATTTTATTTTATGAATTTGTGTTTGAATGAAGTCAATGCCTTTGTTAAGTTGCAACCAATGCAATCAACTATATATTGAAGCCAATGTCTTTGTTATGCAATTTCATTATCATTCCACATTCATAATACAAATCAATACATCTTAAAATATCAACACAATAATCACAATAACAATGATATCAATACTAATGCTTGATCTCTCTTGCCTTCCATGTCTTTCTTGTCTTCCTCGCCTTTTATGTCTTCCTTGCTCTGAATTCGTTGATGGGTTCTTCAAATTGTATTGTTCTTGACAGGTTGAATTATTTGCATCAGCCCATCGAAAGAATCCACAGCCATTACCAGTTTTGACAACCCCAAAACATTCTTCCAGGATTAGTTGGTGTCCTTGACGTCTTAAGTTCAGCATAGAGTCAACAATAGCAACATCGAGCTGTCATGGTGAAGACCAACAAAATACAACAAACTAGAGTTGCATGAAAAAAAGAGATGAGTAGATCGAAGGAAAAACAAAAAAAGGAGAAGAAATTTGGAGAGAGAAGATCGAGAAAGAGGTTAGAAAAAATGCTTAATTTTGTCCAACAATTGTGTCGAGTGCAAAGAAGGAATAAAATGGTCCTTAAAGCTCAAAAAAGGACCGTTATAGCCTTTTTAAAAGGTCTCACACTCATGATTTGTGTGTTTCATACTCTCCATGCAGACTCTTGCCACATAGGATGCCAAGTCAAAAATTGTGTCTAAAATATTGAGTTTCGATGAGTTCAGGGGATAAATGGGTAAGTAGAAGGATTCACAATATAAACTCATACAAGTACAAGAGTACCCACCAGACCATTTCGCCAAATGTTGTAATGGCTCTCCAGGTCATTTTCTCCGTTTTTTGATCTTTTCTGTGTTTAGAGTTTTCCTGTAGCGAACCCAAGTCATTTATGACTTGTTGGGACTGATATTTTGGTCGCTGGGTCATTCGTCTGGGTTTTGTGTAAGTTTATGTGTTTTGAAGTCTTTGAAACTTGAATGGCTGACTTCAGTTAAAAGTTCAGCAAGACGGTCTCAGAACACAATTTCAACGGTTTCATTAGCTTTGGAAGGGTCATTTTAGGCTGGGGCATGATTGGTTTGGGCCTCGAGACTTCTGGTGTGAGTTTGTGTCGTTAGACTTTTTTCTTTGAAGCTTAAACTAAGATTTAACTTCGATCGACATTCCGAAGCTTACCAAACAAAACTTTTATTTAACTAAATAAGAATGTGGTACTCATCTTCATGCATTCAAGATTCACTTTGACTAACCAGATAAGAAAATGGCTTCATACCTACCCATTATATTATTTGTTATTTGACAATCAGACGTGACAATTGACAAGAGACAACTAAAATATCTCACACAGATATTTATTCATCTTATAACCTCTGTTTGTTTGAGTTTCATTTTTTTGTTGTTCTCCACTTGGATTCTTTTTAAGAATAGTACTTCTCAATTTATAGCTAATTTAGCTAAATTGTTAAAATGAACAAAAAAAGTATTTTTTTGTAAAAAGTAATTTACATTTTACCAATATATTTTAAAGAAATACTTTTGATTAACAATTAATGTTTGGTCAAACATTAAAAAGTGTTTCTTTATATATTTTTCTTAAAGTGATTTTTTTTTTTAAAAAAAATTTTGAAAAAAATAATACTTTTTTTAACTTCTTAAAAATATTTTTTGTCAATCTTTGAAAGCACTTATTTTACAAAATTCACTTGAAGGGAGAACAATAAAAACCAAACTATAAAGAACAAATAAAATCATTCATCCCAATTTACATTACATGTGTTCATGGTGGTTTCGTGGAAAATCAAACTAAATCGCAAATTAAATGAAATCAATTTAAAAAATTTATATTTTAATTTGATTTAATTTAATTTCATATTTTAAAAATTGATTATATTTTATTTAATTTTAGTACGATGATATATTAAAACTTTGACACAATGCTGAAAAATAATTAAAAATTTAGAAATGTTGATCTCTTATATTCATTTGAAATGGTTGTTTCTTGTCTCTATTGTTTTTCTATTATCAATTTCTCATCAACTAGTTATAAATTAGAAAGTCAAACCAAACTGATAATTTTTATTTTTGTTTAATTTTATCGAATGTAGTAGTTTTAGTAATTTAATTCAAATGAAACTTTTTTTTTCCCTTCATATTGAGACATTTCAAAATATACTTTAATAAAAAAAATAAAAAGGTACAAAAGGGACCCACCCTTCAAACGTTTCTAGAAAGTTCGTCAAAAACCCAAAACTGTCCCTGAAAAAATATCTGGCTATCATTAGCCCAAGATATTATGAATACTGCTAACGTGGCGACGTTCACTGTTACTGCCACGTGGAAAAGCGTCGCCACGTAGGAATTTTGTGGGGGCCATCACCGTAAAGTCCCCCAACTTGAGAGAGACCAGATGGTTCTTTTTCTCTTCTTCATTGTTCTTTGAGATCTTACATTCACGGACATCGGAAATGGAGGAAAGCTGCCGGAGTGACTCGCCACTGTCGTCGGAGAGTTGCATAGATGTGTTGACTCGATCGAACTCTGGCGAGTTTTCTTCTCTGATAATTGAGAATTTCAAACATGATTTGGTTCAGACTGGAAATGTAACCACGGTAATCTTATATTCTTTTCACCTTTTTTTTTTCTTGTATCTTTTGTATATTTAGATAGGAGTTTTTTTACGTTAGATTCTGTGAACGGCGGTAACACAATTTGCTAAAGAATCACCTAGTTGATTATATATTCGTGTTTCGTTATGTTTTCAGAAAGGTATTTGCTTGTATTTGAGAATTTTAATGATGATTTGTTTTCAAGTATCTTGAGTTTATTATTCAAGGAGACGGGAAGATTGACCATGATGTCACACTTCATGTTGGTGTTGGGTTGATGAGATGGATGCTTGCATATGGAGTCTTGAGTGATGACTGATGAAAAGGGACCGCCTAAACTTAAGGGCAAGTTCTACATAGTGGTGGTTGGACCTTCTATGCAGTATGGGGAGGAGTGTTGGCAAGTTAAGAAATCTCATGTTTAGAGGATGAAAGTTGCGGATATAAAAAATGTTGTGTTGGATGTGTGTCTATACTAGGAGTGATTAGTAATGAAGATATACGGGACAAGGTGGGAGCTGCCCCGGCAGAGGAGAAGATGTGTTAAGCAAGACTGAGATGGTTGGGGCATGTGAAGCAGAGATGCACGGATGCTCCTGTGCGGAGATGTGAGAGGTTGATTATGGATGGTTCTGGAGAGGTAGAGGTAGGCCCGAAGAAGCATTGGGAAGAGGTAATTAGATAGGACATGACACAGTTTAGCTAAGCGAGGACACGACTTTAGATAGGAGGTTGTGGAGGACACGAATTAGGGTGGGAGGTTAGTAGATAATAGAGCGTTGTCTCACTTATCTTTCCACACCTCGTAGTCGTAGTATTACTCAGGAAGTTCTTGTCGTTCGATGGCTGTTGTTTTATTGCTCTTCGATTATTGTATTATTTTGTTGTAATTATGTTTTTTTTTCCAGAATGCTTTGATATGCTCTCTCTCTCTCTCTATGTTTTTTTGAGTTGAGGGTCTATCGAAAATAGTCTCTACCTCCTAAGGTAGGATCAAGGTCGGTGTACTATCTGTAGATCAGATTGAAGATTTTATATGTGGATGTGTTATGCTTAATTAAGTTCTGTTTTTTATCTCGTTAAGAAAACATCTTGCATGGGATAAGTTTGGTTTATTTTTATGATGAAATGGCGTTTACTTGTCCAAAAAAAAAAAAAGGTGCAAAGTGTTTTATGATTGGAAAAAAAGACACACTTCATTATTGAGTTTGGTAAGGTAAGAATAGAGTCTCCGTGGTAGGGGATGGTCTAAATATTTGTCAGCTTGCAAATACTACAGACTGCAATATTTGCTCACACAACTTCTGTCTCTGTGAAGCCGCAGTGGAGTTGTAACAAACATCAACCATCCTGTGTAACAGCACAGTTGTGTGTGTTATTCTTCTCCTTTTTTTATCCCTCTCTTTCCTTGGTATTGAGATGAAACAGGCGGGGGTTTAATCATATGGCCAGGAATGTTTTCTCTGTAAAATTAGCAAATTGAAAATAAAGCATGTAGGGGATTAATGATGAACTTTAACGTCTTCCTTCATGGTTAACTGTTTCCGCTACTTCTCAAAAAAAGAGAAGAGGATTTTCCATTGTGCATTACTTGTACATGAGTCACTTTCACCTTTTTATTAGGTTTTCAGATATTCGAACAAACTAACTGAAGGCTGGCTGTTGATTACTTCATAAGTAGCTTTAAATAGCTGATGTATCTTAAGAATAGACTTAGCATGTCTGGCAGAATGGTCTTTTCTTATTAGCAGTAATTTATGCTGATTCATTTGTTTTAAGTAGTTGTAGTTTATCATTGATTCCTAGTCAATGGATGTCATTATTATGTTGTCGCTTTTAGAACCCAGTGTTCTTAAATGCTATGACAACCATTGCTCGATATTAACTAAATATGGCCTAGTAGTTTTCTGATTAGTAAAGTAAAAGTTTATTGCTATCATAGCACCCAGAAGGTGTCTCAAAAAATTACAGAAGAGTTGGACCGCAATCCTTCAAAAATTGCAGGGCACGCCTGCTGCATGAGTGTGTCTCCCTCTTTTGAAGGTTTCCCTGTGTTATACAAGGTTCATGCATGGTTATCCAACCAAACCTGGCCACTATAGGAGATTAGGAGAAACCTCTACCTTCCATATCATCTTCCATGGCCATTGCCTTTCACTTCTCTTGCCTGCCAGCACGTTATAGCTTGATTCCACAATGATACCATCCTTATTGGCTGTCCAAAACAAATCTGTCAAGAAATTTGTATGCACTTCTTGGATATTCATGCATACTCCTGGAGATGCAGTCAATCACTTGCTGCAGTCACACAGATGTTTCGTCTGAAATCCCAATGCATTGGTAAGGTTACTCTAGTCTGAAGAAGTACTTCAAAGTTTTCCTAGTCTTTAAAATCAGAAGCTTAGACTTACACTATTAAAATGTGTTCCTACAAAATGCTCTTGTTCTCAAATACCTTAGGTTCCCTAGTCTCTCCATGCAAATCTAGTTGTTTTATCTCCTTTGGTTAATTTCATTTTTTATACTAAGATTTGGTGTACAAGTTATTAAGAAGGTGACATAATTGTATCCTATTTTCGACATATCTGGCAAAGACCCACCTACTCTATTCTTGAAGTTTCTTGCAGATATATATGCTGCTTTCTGTTTAAGGACTGACAAATATGAACACCTACTCAGCTTGTTAAAAATTGAACAGTACCTTAACTATCAGTATTGTGCTACTTTTTGCTTTCAGTAATTCTACAATACCTAGTGTACCTATGTTTTTCAACATATGACTGTTTGGTTCCAGCTGCTACATTAGAAGTTGACATTATATTTGTGCTACCTAATCAATCATGCAACAGAATCACTGTACAAGGGCAAAATTTGACCTAATAAAGTTTCTTAGTTGATTGGGAGATTACTGTCTGTTGTTAGCTTTGTTTCTATTACCACTATTGGAAAGAAAGACAAGGAGAGAAGCATAAGAAAGTGAAATGTTTTTTAACAGTGAATCATAGAGAAAAGAAAGGAGAACCACTATTCCACCCATAAGAAAGAGAAAGTAGAACTATTATTAAGCACCGAGGCTGCAGAGGCAACTAGTGTCACATTGGACTCTTTTCAAAAAACATCTTTCTGACTTCAAGAGAGAGTTAGGTCCTCCTTCTGGGGAGTACATGAGGGAAGAGCCCTCACTCAATTTTCCCTCGTATATCAATAAATAGAAGGAATACGACTAACAATATCAGTGATGAGAGACTGAGGTGAAAACATTGTCTGCTGAAGGAGAAGGGGAAACTTGTTGGCCCTAATGTTATTATGATGGTCAAAGTAGAAGTACCTTTTTGGAAATGGGACGCAGTGTAGATAGTGAATGATGTTTCTGGGAGAAGGAAGATATTTTGTGGATCTCTAGAGAGAGTAGTTCGGGAACTGTTCAAGTGTTGAATTTGCGATAGAAATATATTTCTAGTAAGCCTAAGATTTCCTGTCACTTCATTTCTTCTTAATTTCCCCAATTCATTGCTCATTAAATTCTCCTGTTGCTCCAAGCACTAGTGTTTTTATTTATATATCTGGCAAGCACTAGTTTTTTCCCCAGAGGTTTCTACAGTGACATGACCGTGATATCTTCCAATTTTGCTTTGTATTCCACTTTAGTCTTCCTATGCTACTTTAAATTTAATCAAATTTTACTTGAATTCTCTGTATTCATATCTTTCACCCTTCATAGGACTAAACCTTCTGTTTTTATAAGTTCAGGATGTAACAAATTGTGCACCTCTTTTTAAAAATTGCATATTCGAGTTTTTTTTCCCATACTACCAAGATTGTCAGGAAAAGAAGAAAGAGTACAAAGGCAACAACCTGAACCACTATCAGACTGACTGTCGGAATTGATAGTTGAAACTTGAAAGGTACAACAAAGGGGTTGGTGGTAGATAGAAAATGTAATGAGCTAGAGTTCCTTTTAGTGTTATACCAGTGTTAAAAGATTGCTGTCTATTGAAAATTCCATATTCATGTGTTTTTCTCCATACTACCTAGATTGTCAGGAAATGAAAGAGTACAAATGCAATAACCTGCAGCAGCATCAGAATGTCTGTTGGAATTGGTAGTTGAAAACTTGAAAGGTACAACGAAGGGGTTGGTGGGTAGATAGAAAATTCAGTGCGCTAGAGTTCTTTTAAGTGTTATGCCAGTGTTAAAGATTCCTGTCTATCGAACCATTCTAGCCTTAGAGGATTTCAAAAATTTCAAACATTTTATCAAGCATTTCACAGATCCCTACCCCCATAAAGTAAAAAGTCTTGTTAAAAGTGCTTACTGCTCCTGGTTTCTGTGCATTTTACTTGCCTGTTAAAGTGGTCTTATCAAAAGTATTGCCGTGCTACCACTTTAGTGCATCATGAATGTGAGAAAATAAAGTGCTCAGTATGCTTAGGTCACTTGTTCAGACAAATTTCATGCATCTGTGCTCCCATAGTGGGTGATGCCTTCAGCTTCCCGTTCGTTCTGATTAAATTTTGATGTGTCTGTTCAAGGGATGAAAACACAATGCCAAATGACAGTCTGTTGAATTTTTTCTTTCCTTCATTTTGTCTACTCATGTGCTACGCCGTGGATTCCCTTACTATGTAGAGCTAGGGTGCTGTTGAATTTTTTCTTTCCTTCATTTTGTCTACTCATGTGCTACGCCGTGGATTTCCTTACGATGTAGAGCTAGGGTGCTCTTGTTAGTGAATTAAAGTATAATGATCCCAGAGCTTGGAGTTCAACCCACTTGTTGAAAATTGTTCAAAAAATGGACCTAAACATCAAAAGTTAGTTCATAAGGTGAGGATTATCCATGACCATTTAAGGAGACACCATCCCGTTTCCTCGAGCAATGCAGGACGCTTAATACCTCCCTCTCCCTGGCATGCCGTGGCTGGACATCTGTAGAATGACTATATAACATTTGGGCCCCGAACATTAGGTAAACCAAAAATAGGAAATAGATTTGGCTGAAATATTATATTATGGACCTAACTCAGCATCCAAAGGTAGCTCATGAGATGGGGATTGCGCAAGAATGTCGAGAACATATAAGGATACAACTCATTCCTTCAATCAATGTGGGACACTTCAGATCCTCCACCTTACCCCCTATCACACTCAGACCTCAGACCTGGCTATCTGCTGCATGAGAGCATAATATAAGAGCCAAACATAGGCGAAACCAAGTTTAGTGAAGTGTTTGGCTCTGATATCATGGAAAGGAAATAAACCTTGGGCCTAAGTCAACCTCAAAAGATAGCTCTTGGCAGAGGCGTATCTAGGACTTTAAGAGGATGGGTGAATCTCTACCTTTAAGATAAATGTTTGATTTTATATGTTGGACCACTGTTATCAAAAGCAAAAAGCTCTAAGGTCCATTGGGGCTTTAAGCGCAAATGAAGTGTGGGCTTTAATTAATAACAAAAGGTGCTAAGGGAGAAAACATACAAATATATATATTTAATCCAAGACTAACAAATATAAGCCTGAATGACAAATATATGAATAAAGAAATTGAATTTTTTCTATGATAAAGTGAAATATCAATTGTTTAGTTTCGGCTCTTTAGAAGAGGCTCATTGTCAAGGAAAAATATGCCTTAGAACCTTGATGACAACACCAAAGAGCACATTAAGCAAGGCGAAGCGTTCAACACGTTTTGAGCCTCACTTTAGGGCATACACGCGACTTTAAGAACACTCTGTTAGACTAGGTTGGTTGGCCAGCGTGCCCTTTTGACCCTTCTCCACATATGCCCTACTTGAGTTTGAATCTCGGCTACAACAATTTGGTTATCAAAAAAAAGATAAATGTTCGATTTGATGTATAAACTTTTATGATGTCAAAAAATTGATGAGCAAATTATAATTAATACAATTATCACAAGAAAACATCATCCATTCTACAATTGCCCTCGAAAAGTTTCCTTACTTTGAAAACTATCGATAATAGAATTATTTTAAGTACCTTACATTCTATATAGCAAACTAAGCAACCATTCAAAATGCAAAAAAATTCTGTTCTGGTACTTCATTTCTTGACAAAATGCAAAAAAATAAATTATTGGGAGATTAACCTTTCAATTTTGAGGCTCTCTTTCTTTGAACAAACACTTGAATACATATTTCTATAAACTTCATCCGTGATGATTCTCAAGCGAGTGTATGAGGAGAATGGTACTTCCTCCAGTTAGTTGTCATGGTTACTAAAAATATGTCTAAAATACTTATCAATTTAGAAAGAGAAGATAAAATTAAATATTTTTTCCTGATTTGCCCTTAATATTAGTTGTTCTTGAAAGTAAATATTGATTACATAGCATAAAGCACACAAATGGAGTGCACGTTTATTGTAAAGAGATAAGGATAGGTTAGTCAAGAAGTACATGTTTATAATTTTTAAGAGACTGCCAAAAAAAGAGGAAGTACTCATATTGCTGGGGATTTTGAAACTTAAGTCAAAACAATATCAAAGAAAGAAATGAAAAATGAGATGGAATGCGAGGGTCTCTAGAAATTGAAAATTGAAAAGTCAAAGGAATGAGCTAGACACGCTATCCAAGAAAGAAAAGGAAACAATAAAGAAAAAGTTGCATTTTTTACTAAATAGTTAAAGAGAGAGCTTATGGTAAGCAGAGGTGGATCCAGGATTTAAATGCTATGGATTCATCCTTAAAAAGTTAAAGAGAACTTATGGTAAGTCAATAACTAGTGCTATCATTGTTGGATTAATTTAGTAGATAACTGGAGATACTTGACACTTTGATCTTCAGGAAGTTCAAGGATGCATTCTTTAATCTCCTTGTGATTCTCTTCACTAACTTGTTAAAAATTAGAAAATTCATAGATTTGCATGTTTCGTATTTTGACTTCAGGATGAGTGCATGGGATGGACAAATGAGAAGCACAACACATTTCTTGATTGTCTTGAAACATCATTTGTTAAGCAGTTGCACAGATCAATGGTCTTGCATGCTGGCTGTGTGGAACTGAACAGGAGTTCCAGAAATTTGTCTAAAAAGCTGTTCAACAATGATATAGCTAATAAGCAGGTCAGAAAATCACTGATACTTGAATTCTCTGTTTTCTGGAGCTACCTCCCACCCACTCCACAACTCTCCCAAAAGAAAATCTTGTTTGAGAGTTTCTTTTCTCTATTCCAGTTCACTGCTTGGCGAGATGGATGTTGGAAGATCAATATTGAGAGTGACCAACCTGAGCTATTGGTCGGGCAGGGTGATGAGTACCATCACGTTGCGGATCTCCAATTATGTTCTAGATTCTTTACTGAGGAAAAGCAAAGAAGAGATAAGAGGACTTCATCTCATGGACTCGAAGAAAGATCGAATCTGCCCCTTCCCATCCCTGCAGAACTTCATAAAACAGTTAGCAGAACTGCTGGTAAGCTATACTTCATCATAATATGCATATTCTTCTTACTTCAGGAGTTAAAGGTTTTAGTTATTTTAGTATTATCATTTATGCTAATTACCAAACGAGGTAATAGATTTCTCTTGTAGTACCTCTCTCTCAGTTTTGTTGGTTCTGTATCACAGGGATTTTTCTGGAATTGAAGCATAAATGAGCATTCAACAGGCATAGTTTAGGGTGGTTTTGCATTCATTTAGTGATCAGTAACATCTAAACCTGATTCCTTGTATGCTCATATAAGGTAACTGCATTAGTCATGTGCCACAGTTCCTCTGATAAGTATATAAATTATCTGCATGTGGTCAAGAATGGTTGAGTTCAAACATTCATTGACCTGCTACTTAAATTGTAGAGTACTTGAATCAGCTTCAACAGTTTTTGGTTTTGCGAGTTATTTATCAGTGTGGTAAGCAGTTTGTTGGGATGACTATGGCAGGGGACATTTTCCTTTAGGATAACAAACTAAACTAGTTCTATGGCAGGGGACATTTTCCTTTAGGATAACAAACTAAACTAGTTCCGTTTATGTTTAAACTTTTCAATTGCTATGTCTTACTTAAGAGAGTTGGAGGAACAGTGCCAGAGTGGAAAGATGAACACATTACAGATGCTTTGGCTTCGTTAGTACAGTTTCTCCATGTTTTAGTGGATGTTACTGATGTTAATGTTGTTTTTCTTGCAATGTCTGGAGCATTATTTGCTTAAACTTGGTCAGGTCTTGAAATCCATATGCCAAGGACTAAAACAGAACCTATTTGCGTTCAAATATGTGCACATTGTTGATTTAAACTGAACCTTGTAATAGTGGCCCCACATTCCTCTCATTCTTGTGAAATTTTTGGGCTTAAAGATATAAAACATTGCATTTGATGAGTAAATGATGAGGAAATTTATTTGGAAACATGGCTCAATGAAGGGGTTTGCCTTCTGGGTCGAGCTCGTCGCATCGGGCTTGTCTAGTGCGGGTTACCTCTCCTAAGTGGTTTGCGAGTTATTGCATAGGAGTGGGGGTTTTACCCTGTGCGCACCCAAAGGGTAGCGGCTTGGGTTTCCCTTGTCATAAAAAAAAAAAAAACATGGCTCAATGAAGGATAAGAGGATTGTTGTATAAACTTTGAAAAGAAAGAGGCTACTAATGCATAGCTGAGTCCTCATAGTCACATGGGATATATGTGTTGCAACATTTGTTCAAGTTGTGCAGTTACTGTCCAAATTCTGCATTAGGCTTTCTGCAGATACCCAGTTATATTACCTTCTCCATTTGGATAGAACTTGAGTTGGAAAATATCAGTAGTCTGGGAGCCAGTGTTGATTGTATGGTTTCCTCCTCCACTTTTTCTGATGTAATCTTCTTTAAATACTTCTCTTAATTAGGTTTTTCTCTTCCGTGTGGGGCATTGCTCTTATGTATATACATACACGTAAGAATTTGCTTCATGGTTGATTCCTGGTTTCAGCAAAACCAGGGTAATGATATGTTTATAGCTCATGTGAATTATACTTCTGTTAGTTTCTTTGATACTGAAATTTAAATATACTCGCAGAAGGTTCAGGTCAGAATTTTGTGGATGAAGATTTCGAAGAAAACTCGAGGAGCAAAAAGCTGAAGACAGCCATGACAGATACTGCAGACAATGAGCGAGTAATGTGCATCATTGACCCTCTAATCATGTTTAAATCTTAAATATTGTTTTTTAAGGTCCCATGGCTGATCAATGTACATGTACCTTTTAGATTGTTCCAACCGGAAAATTTAGAGTCCAGGAGTTGCTAACGCCATGTTCCCACAGAAAGGAATAAGTATATCAACCACAACCTTGTCCCAAGGTGATGTGAAGTCTTTTTTTGAACGGCAGATAAGGTGTAGTGCAATGCCGGAGAAACAATGCTTTACAAACACAAGCTGGTGCGTGTTTAATGAAACGACATTTGACAAGTTTGAAGGTGCTAATTACAAAAGATGAGTTTTGTTTTTCTGTAGAAAAATGGACCAGTTTTTAGCTAATACAGTAGCGACTAGGAAAAGAAGCTAAATCACATCTGCATAGAGTTTTTCTCCATTGCATTAAATTTGTAAATGACATTTAGAGAATGATGTTATGATATAAAGTTTGTGAATTTCGGTTTTTGTGTTTTATGTTATACAAAGTTATTTATACTATAGCACAATAAGGGATAAGACACAAGTATCCTTTAGACTATGATCGAAATCTCGGAGACACACCTTCACTAAATTAAGGTTCTATTACCTCCTTGAACTCATTTTTTTGTAATTTTATACACCTTTTGGCTGGGATTTCGATCATAGTTTAGGGGTACTTGTGCCTTATCCCGCACAATCAGTGTAGATGACTCTGTACAGCACAAAAAAATTATCTACCAGAAGGGAAACATAAACTCATTTATGCAAGGGCGGTAAATAATTCCCTTTATTACGTGGTTGCAAATAATAAAGTGATGGACAATCAAGTGATTTAATTAGTATTATAATGATGAGAACAAGTGTTGTCCAACTCAAGAGAGTTGTTTGGTTGTTTATTATACTACTAATTATAACTAAAGCAATTAAGTAAAAGTAGATAAATATATATAATATAAGAGTTGTTCACAAAGTTATTAGTCTACGGATATGTTGCTTGTGTAATTATATGGGAAAATGCATAAGTACCTCCCAATCTATGTCCGAAATCTCAGAGACACACTTATACTATATTAAGGTCCTATTATCTCCGAACTTATTTTATAAATAATTTTCTACCCCTTTTTGGCCTATGTGACACTATCTTCTGGGCCCAACACGTGTTGACAATTTTTTCAAGCTATCTGGTTGATAGTGCTGGGTAGGCCGAAAATGAGTAGAAAATTATTTATAAAATAAGTTCGGGCGTAATAGGACCTTAGTATAGTATAAGTGTGTCTTTGGGATTTTGGGCATAGGTTGGGGAGTACTTATGCATTTTCCCTATTTCTATCATATTTATTTACCGTTGATAAGCCTAATTAAGATATCTAATGGATTGTTGAGTCATAAGGTTGATAATATGATCAAGGTCTTTCGAGCCTCTAACCTTCTACGTAGATTAGCAATTCAAAACAAGATACTTTTATTAAAACGGTGTAGCCTCCAAAACTGACTCAACAACATCATATTCATGGAAAATTCAATCATATTATCAAGCAAAAAACCCAAATAGATCACCAAGTTTACATCATTTACGTGCTCTCGCTTTTCAAGAGAGATGCCCCGAACACATTAATATTTATCACAGTTTTCAGGGCATATGAATGAAACAATCTCACTCACAGTAATGACCCGGTCGGTCATTTTTGGAAATTTTCATGAATTTACTGTTTTTCCCTTTTGTTATCGTCCCAAGTCGTTTATGATTGAGTTTGAAAAGTTGGTTTTGAACTATAAGTTAAAAATTGAGAGTTTGGTAAGTTTGTGATTAAAGGCTAAGCTGTTAATAAAGTGGTTTTTGGAGTCTTTTGGAGTTTCGAGTGTCGGAATTGAATTTTGTTGATTCCATCAGTCTCGCAATGTGAAATCTGAGTTGTGAGAATTGTCGGTTTCAGTTTCTGAGTCTTTTTGAGGATTTGAGGTCCTAAGTTGTGAAATTGTGGAATTTTAGCCTTTCAGTTGACTTTGGTCAACATTCGGGGATGATTTTAGGCCTAAGTGAGGTCTTGGTTGATTTTTGAGAGGTCCCGAGCTTGTTTTAACCTTTTTAGGTCTCAGTTAGTTTCTTGTGGTTTTCACAGATGTCAGGTCGAGGAGACCTCAGATTCATGTTTTCATGGTTCCATTGAGTCTGAAACGTCGAGTATAATTGGTTTGCATAAGTGGTTTGTGTCTACGGGGTTTCAAAGGAATCCCGGGGGTCCTTTCGATGATTTTTGAGTTGGTTGATTTTCTGTGTTCCGGTGCAACCTTCTACATTTGCAGAGGGGATGGTGAGAACCCGCGTTTGCGGGAGGTCAATGCGTTGACCTCCGCGTTCGTGGGAGACGTGTTGCGTTCACGGAGGTCCAGCTCATTAAAACTCGCATTCGCGGGTAGGGGTCTGTGTTTGCGGAGGATCCTTGGCAGTGTTTAAATCCAAATTTCGGGGTTTCATTCTCATTTTCATTTTTGGAGCTTGGAGAACTCGGTAGAGGTGATTTCAAGTGGGTTTTTCAAAATAAAATTTTGGATAATGTTTCTTAACTCTAAATCTTCGATTACCCATTATTATTATTGAATTTATGAGTTTAAATCAAGATTTTGGGTTGATAAATTGGGGGTTCTTCATGAACTTGAGTTTTGAAGTAAAAGTGAGTTTATGAACTAATGTTAAGTCTTTTTTCGAAATGATTTTCCCTAATGAGTTCCTAAAGCCTTGAGTAATGTTGTCAAGTATTAAATTTCGGATTCAAACCTTATTTTTGGAATTGAGTATTGTGTTGATTGACCCACCTTTCAAGGGAATTGTTGTGGGTGTTGTTGTTTCCGGAAAGTGATTGTGAATACTTGCTTGTTTATAGATTGTTGTCTTTGGAAGTGATTCAGAAGGGGAAGACTCAACTATTGGAGTGATTGTTGATTGATTTAAGGCAAGTAGCTTCCTAAACCTAGTATTCTAGTTGAATCCGTATGCTTCCATCTTTGATTGTGTGTTGGGAGTAATGGGGATAAGGGAATTATATCTAAATGAATAAAAGGGGGTTGAAATGAAAAGGCTATATGATGAACATGATACTGTGAATTGCCTTATTGTGACCCTTGATGATTGATTGATGAAATGCTTGAAAGTATGATTTTGGACTTGAATTGTATGATTTGGTGTCTCTTCCATGTGGTGTGATATTGCTTGTATGCATTGATTGTGAACGCTGTGATGATGAGACATGTGATGCGTTATTATGCGGAGGTCTTTGTCGGCGAGTGTTACTATGCCGAGGTCTTTGTTGGCGAGTGTTATTATGCAGAGTCTTACCAGTGAGTGTTATTATGCTGAGGTCTTTACTAGAGAGTGTTGTTATATCGAGGTCTTTGCCAGCGAGTGTTAAAAAGCCGATAGAAAATGGTTCCGGCTAGGGATGTGATATAAAGCCGATGGAAAATAGTTCCGGCTAGTGATATTGTGCTGATGGAAAATTGTTCCGGTAAGAAATTGATCATTGTGACTTGATGCTTCTGTGTGACTTATTTGTGGGCTGTGATTGATGTACTTGTTATGTGTGACTAAACTACTTGTCATTGAGATTGACTTATTTGATTGTTGAATTGTGAAGATTGAACTGTGAATATTGGGCCTGTGAGCCGTGTATTGTAGAATTGCTAGACTGGCTAATTTATGTGCAGGTTGTAGTTTGAGGAGGTTCGATTGGAGTGTAAGGGGTATTCGTTTTCTAGCTAGTTGCTTTGTTTAGTAGGTTGCTTGTTGGATACTGTATTGTTGGTACTCACCCCTTGCTTCTACACTTGTGTAGGTTCCGAGTTCAGACCCATGTGATCTTCTCCTTTTGCTTCTCTTGACAGTCGAGGCGCATGAAGGATTTGAGAGGTAGTTGCTTTTCATCTTGGCGGACCCTCTTTTCCTTTTTCTTTAAGCTTTGTTCTACTTGAGAAATAAAAACTGAGACTTGTATTTATCTTTGAATTCTGTATTTTCATTAGTGTCTAGTACACGTGACAATCAAGTTTTGGAGTGTTGTTAGAATGGTAAGTTTTCTGCCTTTGTCTTGTTCTTGCTTTACTGTTTTCCGCATTTTCTTTCTTGTCATTGGATTTAGGCTGACTTGTCATCACGTCCATTTTTGGATCGTGGCAGTCACTCTAACAAAAGATCATTCTCGTGCACACAAGATATAACAGGCTTTCCCTTAATGTACTCCATTAACTAAAACATAAGAAATATAGGATCAAAAGGACTTTATGGGTCGTAATATCGGCTAAGGGGTGGATAGAAACTATTTGATAAAATGGTGACTTCTCTCTCTATTCACTTTAAGACAACTACTTCAAGCATTTTCACTCTTTATTCTTATGTCTTTCCAATTTCAGTTTTTTCGTACTTCCTTTATATTTTTCCCTTATCTTTAAGTATTCATCCTATTTTTTCACACATTGTTAGCAATGCGACTTTTTTTGTAATTCTTTTTATTTTTAGAACTTTTCTTCTTTCTCCTTTTGATTTCTCTCCTCCCTACCAATCAACATACATGTGATATTTTCATACAAGGGCATACATCTACTCTATTTGTTTGGACAAAAAACTTAAGTATGTATAACAATAGTTTTTTTTCATCTACATAGCAATAGTTTTTTATTTCAAAAATAGAGTTTAATATAGAAAAAAAATGTAGAAATAGTCAGTCACGATTTACTTATATTCCCCGATTTCCTCCAATTCTTTTACCTTCCACGATTTACTCAAATAGGTTATATATTCTCTCCCATCTTAAAAAGGTTTTTTTAACAAAAATAAAACTCTCGTTCTACTCATTATAGTCTACTGTTCAATCATGGATACCAACAATTTTCAATCCTAATTCAACACAACTGACGATGGGACGCATAAGGTAATTCTGATAAATCACGATTGAATTAGTGTTTTTTTAAGTGATTGTTTTAATGATTTTATTAAATATATTTGGGGTTTTTTTCATGATCGTTATCTTGTAATCTATTGTGTTGGGTATATGTTTTTTGTGTTACAGTCTGAATTAAGGGTGTTTGAATTTGGCTATATTGAGTGGTGTAATTGATCGTGTAATTTGCGTTGTTATTAATCACCAATTTCGTGTTATTTTTTGGTAAATATTCTTTGGTTTAAATTGTAGGGTTTTTGTGTTTTATTAAAAGATTCATTTGTAACACCCCAGAAAATTTTGAGCTAAGACTTGAACCATCCTTCATAGTGAGTAAGTTTTTACCAAGGAATTTAAATTTTTTCCTAAGTGTTAAGGTCACTAGATGTAGCACATTGAGTTCCAAAAAGAACTAAATTGGAAATAGCAAAATTTGAAATTTTGCAAGTTATGAGTTTTGGGTCAACTTCAAACAACCATAACTCTTAGTACAAGATGATTTAGATGGGCTAAAAGATAGCTAATGAAAGGTCTTGGAATTATCTTTCCAACGCCACCGAGTTTGCTAAGTTTCGAGGTCGGATGAGTGAGATATGCCCTTTTGAAGTCAAGTTGTCTAGTTAAGGAAAGTTATCCGAAAATAGTAAGGGGTATTTTGGTCTTTTTCTTACCCAATCAAATTTAATTCGTTTTTAGTAAGGTTTTAAGGGTCTAATCCTATTAAGATCAGTATTATAATCCTAATATACGCCTAGGGTTTTAGTTGAGAGTTCAAGAAGAGAAAAGAAGAGAAAACAGGAGAGGTTCAAAGCGTTCGTCGAGGTTCTTGAGTTTTGTTGCGGATTTTCGCCATGAGTTTGATTCCTAAGAGGTATGTAAGCTTCCATAGTATTGGGTTTGTTCACCCACATGCCAATCATGTTAATTTCAGTGTTAATTTCGTTCTAGAAAGATGAAGGTTTGATGTTCTTGAATTGTGTTCTTGAAATTGGCTTTCGTTCTTGAGTTTAGATGAGATTGATAAGTTCTTGAGGAAATTGTGTCGATTTTAGAGTTGTGTTTGATTAGATTTTTGTGTACATATACTGGGTATTTGAATCTAAAGAGGAATTGAGAAAAAGAATCGAATTTAGGCGAAATGGGGTTAGACAACAAAGAAGGAAAAAGTCGGGTGAATCTGGCACCTTGCTCCGCGTCGCGGACCCGCCTCCCCTTTTCACAGAGTTTTTATCCGCGTCGCGGAGAGGTCGCAGACCCCTTTGCCTCAAAATTTATTTCGTGACCAAATATTTAAATGCATCTCCGCATCGCAGACTTGCTTCCAGACATTGATTTTTTGATCGTTTCTCGTGTTTAACTATCTAAAAGCACTCATAATCATCATGATATCTTTCCTGTCACAAATCATAACCTTGAATTCATAATTCAAATTTAAGGTAGAGTTAAGAGTCAAGTCTTGAGAGTTATTTCGAGTCTTTTGAGAAAGTTCCTTTGAATCTTTTGAGGAGTCTTCTACAAATTCTAATAACTTGTTTCAAGACTCGAGCAAGTGGGTATAAGAATGAAGAGAGCATTTTCACGAGTCTACATTATCATCACTAGATCCTTCGTATCATGAACCATAACTCTTTAATTCATAATTCACATTCAAGAGAGAGTTAAGAGTAGAGTTCAAGAAAACCATTGAGTTCAATTGTGAATCCTTTGAGATCAACTATCGATTTGAGTTGAGTTTTGAGGAAGTAAGTATGAGAATGAGAAGAGTTGTATACATGAGTTCCATGTTATTATTTATACCCTTGAGTCAAGTCTTTCATGCCCAATAATTCCGCATGAACTCCATAATAAGTTGAGTATCTGTGAGAGGAATAGTATTTTCAAGTTCTAAGTCTTGAGTATCGAGTTCCTAACCCTTTCGAGATTATATTCCTAATCATGGGATTATTACATGTTACCCCTGAAGTCCGTGAGCTGAGTAGTTCATGCCCATAATTCTGTATGAACCCTATATTTCGAGTAGTCTTGAGATGAGAAGTATCTTCGAGTCCTGGAGTTGAGTAGTTCATGCCCATAATTCCGCATGAAACCTTTGAGTCGAGCATTCTTGAAATGAGTATTACCAATAAAGTCCTTGAGTTCTGAGTTGTTGAGTCTCGAGTATTGAGTTCTAGGTATGGTTATTGAAAACCTTGAATTGAGTCGTTCACGTCCATAATTCAGCATGAACTTTATTCTGAGAAGTCTTCTACATTTTTTTCTAAAATTGTCTTAAGACTTGAGCACTTGAGTTGAGAAAGAGTAGAGTCGAGTTCATTTTCTTTAAAATGATATATGAGAACTAAGTATTCCCAAGAGTAAATATTTTCACATTTAAAAGAGGAGGAAATTGAGATTTCCAAAAGAGTTTTGAGCATTTTGAGTAACATCTCTGTTAAGGGAAAGATTTTGAGTAATAATCTCAAACCACATAAAGAGTTATGTTTTTAAACATATAAGCTGAGTATATTTTGGGAGTAGTATTGAGCTCCGATATGGGGACGAGTTCAGATAACTCAAGTCTCCATAAACCATGTAGCCAACGTGGGTAGAAAGGGTCATACTTTTTAGATGATTCATTAATGCTTTTTAGCATAGACTAGTGGATCCACTTAGTTGAGACGTTCTATATCCCGACAAGTTATAGGGCAGTTCTAGCAGCGTGGGCGAGATGTTGTATCATTACATAGCTCATAGTGATGGTTGTCGGTTAGAGAAACTCCCACATAGTTATATTATATTTTATTATATACAAATCGAGTTGTTATTGTATTCTTCAATACATTGAGTTGCTATCTAATGTTTTAAAAGCTTTCCATTTATTGCATCTTTTATTGTTGCTTTATTTTTTAGCATCTTGAGTTGAATTATGCTTCATTGAGTCAAGTACCTTATTGTTGAGTTGAGCCCCATTTCACTAAGTTGAGTATCATATCATATCATTGAGTATCCAATCATGAATTGAGTATCTTGAGTTGAGTATCATATCATTTAGTTGAGTATCTAATCTTTGAGTTGAGTATAGTTGAGTGAGCTGAGAAGAGGTAAGTATGTTTCCTTTTAATCAAGTTCAAGCTTATGTTATGCTTTTGATTTCCCCTTACATGCTCGTACATTTCATGTACTGAGCCATTTGGCCTGCATTGTTTCATGATGCAGTTACAAGTATTCAGGATTATCAATAGGCGTTTCGTTGATACCACTTGCAGTTCCAGTCAGCTGTGGTGAGTCTCCTTGCTTCTGGAGGATTTCATTTACTTTTCAGTTGTTAGGATGTCGTGGGTCTATTCCCGACTTCCATCTTTGTCAGTTAGAGGCTTCGTAGATAGACAATAGAGTTTCAAAAGTTTGTTTATTTATTCTGTTAAATGTTTTAAAGACTTAAGTTGCCTATTTATGGCGAGTTGAATATATTATTTTATTCATAGTTATCTATTCAGTATTGTTTAGATTATCTTAAAGTTGAATATTTGAATTTAATTCAGTTTTAAGCTTTTGCATGCTTAAGTTAGTCTTCCGCTTGTAGTCAGCTAGGATGCAGGTTCTCTTAGGGACCAACAATGGTTCTTGAGTGCTGACCATGTCCAGGGTGTAGACACGGATTGTGACATCATATCTCGTGAATATGTTTTAGTAAATTAATTGGTGAAAATGATGGTCTTTTTTTATTTGGTGCATAAACAATAATGTTTATACAAAATATTTGGTAGATTAATAGGTGTAATTGATAGTGTGCATGGTGAAGATGATTTGGTGTAATTGGTAATGCACAATATGTTTTCGTAAACAACATAAGTCATATTAACGCCATATTCGGTGACTAATTTTTGGTAAATTATTAGGAGAAATTAATATTGTATTTGTTTTAATATGGTATATATTATTTTTTAAAGGAACATCGACATTCTTTAGTATTTTTTGGTATATATTTAGCTGGTGTATATTTTGTGCTATATACATTGAAGTATATGGTATATTAACCTGTTATTGATATGCGGGTTTGGTGTAAATCATATTGTTATGGTGTAATATTGAATGTACTTTGATAGATTATTTGGCAAAATTTAAGGTATATTTTTGAGTTTTGTGTTAACGCCATAATCTGTGAATATTTTTGGTAATTGAGTAAGTGTAATTAAATTTGTATATTAGATTTTTAATTAACACCAACATTCTTTTATTTTTTTGGTATATTTTGATAATGTAATTGGTGTATTTTTTGGTATATATAGTGAAGTAATCGTTAGTTTTTAAGTTATTTGTAAACAACATATTTGAGATTAGCATTTTCATGTAAGTAAAAACATTTTGAATACAAAAATGTTTAGTTTGAATACATTGAAATCACCATTCTCTTTGTAATACATGTAGGTACGTTGATTACGATATTGAAGGAGTGATATATGATGCAACATCGAATACGAAGGTTTAATTACTACTATTGCTTCCCAATTGGGTGTGGACACGACAATTTCTTATTTAGAACTCAAATATGTCGTGAGTGGTCCATCTCCACCAATGAAGATTCATAACGATATGAATGTCCAAGTTTATTTAGATAAAAAAATGCAATTTTAATTTCTTTTCAAAGTATCCATTATGTGTAACATGTGTGGATAGAGCTATGGAAGCCATTGATTATCAAATTGGTGTCCAAACAACAAGGCAAGAAATTATGAGATCAAATACACTATGTTTGACTGGCGTAGATCCAAATTTGGATGAATCTATTGAAGGAAATGAAAAAACTGAAATAATCTCAAATCCTCAACACGATTTGGTGGCAGAAGATCAAGTTTATCTCAACAAGAAAATTATATCAAAAGTTATGAAAAGATATGCATTTTTAAGGGAGTTTTGTTTCATTGCTAAAAGGTCGAGTACTACTTGATAAGAAAAATATTTTTGTTTATTAATTATTCAATGTTGTATTACAACATCTTACCATTGAAGGACATGATTCATACAAAGCGTTAGTCTACTAGTGGTGTTCTTTGTTCAATGTTAACTGAAATGTTTGTTGATGCAAAAATAGTTTATACACCAACTGACATACGGACAGACATGCTAAGAATATATGGAATTTTATTAACATACATGAAAGCATGGAGAGGAAAGGAAGACATTGAGAGGTGACCCTGCAGAATCATATGAAAAAATACCGATGTATTTATATATATTGGAAACAACATATCCAGGGACAATTGTAAATTATAAGAAAATCGATGAAAATTATTTTTTATATTCATTTACAACACTTGATGCCAGTATTAGAGGATGGTAGTATTCTCGAGCAATAGTGGTAGTTGACGATACACATTTGAAATCAACTTATGAAGGAACAATGTTGATAGCTAGCACGTTGGATCCAGGAGGTATTATATTTTATTTGGAAAACTACACAATGGCATTATATATATATATATATATATATATATATATGTTTATATTTGTATATTTTCATATATCAATTTAAGTTGTAGCTTATGGTGTATAATCTTGTTTGTTTATAGGACACATTTTACCACTTGCATATGGAATTGTTGATTCAGAAAATGACAATTCATGGTTGTTGTTCTTTGAGAATTTCAAAAATGCATTGGTGATAGAGATGAGACGTTCTTTGTTTCTGATAGAAATAAGAATATATGGAATGATACCGCCGTAGTTTATTCCGAATTTTGACATTATGCGTGTATTTATCATCTATGGACAAATTTACTGACGAAAACTTACAGAGATACTGAAGAGGTGAGAAAATTATCTTTCAGTTTAGCAAAAGCATACACTGTGCAAGAGTTTGACGAATTGATGGGAAGAATGGATCAAGATAATCTAAAATACCGTGCATATCTAGAGAAAGCAAATAATGAAAATTGTCCCGTTCACATTCAACAGTAAAGAAGACTTGGACTTTAATAAGTAACATTGCAAAGTCAATAAATAATGTTATTCTAATTGGAAGAAGGTTGCCAGTGGTGCCTTTGTTGGAATTTGTGCGCAAAGCAATTGAAGCTTGGAACGAGAAACACAACAGAGAAGGTAGAAAAACTACAACAACCTTAACCAATAAGTACAATGAAATGTTGGAGGACAATAAAAATATGTCGCATCGTATGTTTGTAAGTATTAACAATTCTTTTTTTCATTTTATAGTATGTTGGTTTTTTTATTGTTAATTTGGTTTATTTTCAACAAGGTTACGTGCATCAACATAATATCTTCATACAGTTATAGATGGTGCAAAAAGGTTTACAGTATATCTAAATACTAGAATGTGTAGTTGTGGAAGATTTCAAAATGATGAGATTTATTGTAGTGACACAGTTGCAACTATCATATACAGAAACAAAAATCGCAAAGATTATTGTTCAACTTATTATAGTAATAAGATTTTTCAAGTTACTTATGCATTTTCAATAGAACCATTGCCTTCTGAAAGCACTTGGGATACTCCAGCACATATTTTGAAAGTGATAATGATACCACCAATTGCAAGAAAACAACTGTTGAAGGAAAATTCAAGAGGAGTAAAGTCACTTGTAGTAAATGTGGTACATCAGGACATGACAAAAAGACTTGCCCCAATTTTGCTTATCCAAATTAACATTGATGTATTATTTTCAATTATTTTTTTGTTGTTTTCTGGAAAAAACTTAGAATTTTTTTTAAGAATGTTAATTGCATTTTTATCCAACTTTGATTACTGTTGATTGGTTTATTAGTATTATTGATCAATTAACTGTCATATTATTGGTATTTGAATGTTTGTCGTACATGCTAACCTTTATATTCACAAATATATGTAGGTAAAATTGATTAGTAAAGACTAATATATATAGTTATGTAAAAGACTTAAAAAGGACAATTTAAAAAACAATGAAACACGACATTGTGATGTATTCTTCATTCATTTGAAAACGGAAATCATAATTACTTAATAATGGTGTAATAAGCACATATACACAATTGGTGTAATACTAGTGTAATTAGTTCACATGTTCATAATAATAGTGGTATGAATTAGCAAAAATGTTGGTATTATACACCAACCTCATGTTGATGTATTATATTGCCCCAATTTTACTTAGCAGAATTAACATTGATGTATTACTTTCAATTATTATCTTTTTGTTGTTTTCTAGAAAAATTCTGGAATTTTTTTAAGAATGTTAATCGCACTTTTATCCAACTTTGATTGTCGTTGATTGGTTTATTGGTATTATTGATCAATTAATTGTCATATCGTTGGTATTTGAAGGTTTGTCGTGCATATATAGAATTGGTGTAATAGTTGTATAATTAGTTTACATGTTCATAATAAGGGAAAATGGTCTGAAAAATACTCTAACTTTGGCCGAAATTGCTGTTACGATACCAAACTTTATAGAGGAGCTTTTACCCCCTGCACTATTTAATAGTGTATTTTAAAGGTATATATGTGCCCACGTGGACACATTACTATTTAAAATGATGCAATATTTATGATATCCACGTAGGCACATATATACCTTTAAAATATACTATTATATAGTACAGGGGGTAAAAGGTCCTTTTCAAAGTTTGGTATCGTAACAATAATTTCGACCAAAGTTGAAGTATTTTTCAGACCCTTTTCCCTCATAATAATAGTGGAATGAAGTAGCAAAAATGTTTGTCGTACATATACACAATTGGTAGGATAGTAGTGTAATTAGTTTACATGTTCATAATAATAGTGGTATGAAGTAGCAAAAATGTTGGTATTATATACCAACCTCAAATATTAAAGCTTTAAACAACTATTTAAATTAGTATAATATTGGTGTAATAATGACAAATGGTTATAAAACTGGTGATATGTAATGAATAAAATGTTGGTATTATACACTAATCTCACATATTGGATGAGACTGTATATGTTGGGTCCATAAGAAGGAGTAAAATGTTATAGGGAAAATGCATTAGTACCCAGTCTATGTCCAAAATTTTTGAGACACACCTAACCTTTACTAAGGTCCTATTACCCCCCTGAACTTATTTTATATATAATTTTCTATCTCTTTTCGGCCTACGTGGCATTATCTTGTGGGCCCAGCGCGTGTTGACAATTTTTTCAAGTATAGTACCACGTAGGCCGAAAAGGGGTAGAAAATTAATTAAAAAATAAGTCCAGGGGGAGGGGGGGGGGGCGTAATAGAACCTTAGTAAATGTTAGATGTGTCTCGTGGATTTTGGGCATATGCTGGGGCTACTTATGCATTTTCCCAATGTTATATTATATACCAAACTCACGCAATGCAATTAGTCAATAGAATTAACCAACAAAAAAAAGTTAGACACCACAATAAACCATAAAAATTTGACAAATATTTGTCAAATAAGTGAACATATTATAAGCACCAAAACTGAACGAAAAACCAATTAAAGTGAGATATCCAACAATAAAACAAAAACACGTTTAAAAGATCAAAACCCAACAACAAATTAGATAAAATCCTGTCTTAATAGAACATGCTAATTTTTAATCCTTCCTCCTTCGGATTAATTGACCACCTTTTTGAGATGCTTCATCTTCACTAACAGTACAAGTATCAATTTTCCTTTTTCCATAATCTCAAAGAAGTGCTCCATATCTCACACGTAGATTTACAGAATCAAACTTTGACATTGATATATCCATATCTCCTCGACAAGCATATTCCTCAAAACCATAAGTATACAGACCACAATCACTACAAAGATAAAGACGATATGTGAAGATAAAACATTATATAGTACCGAGCAATTAAGAGATAAATACAGTACACCTACATTGAATCATCAACTTGTCGTGGAATGTTTTTACGCTTGACGTAGGTCAATGTATCACCAACTGATTTTTTAGCATAATGTGGATTAGTATTTCAGTCAATGTTTTTCCTTTTCCCATAGTAATCAGTGCAAACCAAGAACTAAAGTATCATTTTTGATAGTTTCTGAACCAATGTCATGACAATTTTTGTGTGCTTTGTCCAATACCCATTTAATGAATCATATATGTAAAGACACCTTCTTCTAATGGAAAAAACAACAAGAAGCCAGTGAAATACATTGCTACTGTTGATTGGAATGCATACATAATCAACTTCCGTTCATGGAGTATTAGCAAAAATCTTATCACCTATTATATATTGAGCAACATCATGATGTGTATTAATCATTCTTTCATCTTTGTCATTGACCTCCCAAGCATCATGAATTTGAACAACCCAACTGATGAAAAATGGATCAGGGCCATACTTGCAAAATTTACGTAGATAATACATAATCACATCAACATGCTGTATAAAATCATGTGTTATTAGTTATCAACCAACAAAATATATATAAAGCTAAATGGATTTAATTTAAACAATTATTTCTGAAAATTTAAGTATTATAGTCTCTATTTAATGCTCTATATTTGTATACTTCAGTTTTTCTTTCCTATACATAAAGCACATAAAAATGAATTTAATTCACAGTTTAGACAAGATGAAATTAATAATAGTTTCAATTACCAAATCAACAATAAACACACCTAACATAAAAGTAATAATTTAAGTTTATCATAAAAAAAGTGGCAAGAAATTTAATTATCAAATCTCCCCAAGGTTTTCTTAGATAAGCCAAAGGGTAAAACCAATCCATTAAATTCACTCTACCAACTCCAAACTCAAAAGGAGGGTCAATAGGATTTTCAGCAGCTATGAAGAAACTAGTTTTCTTGTCAAAAAAAATATCCAATTGTAAACATGAACAATAAGAAAAAAAACTACTAAAGTAAATTCAAATTACTATACGTACTTGCCATGTTTCTTGGATAGTTTGTTATCAATTCATTTTTTGAAATTAGGAATCACATTATTGTGCATATTAAACCCTGTGTAATTTGCATAAGGGTGCTTCCATGAACAGTAGATCGACACCTTTCTAGATGTGCCACCAGATTCACTTAGATAAGTGTATGGTGACTGTGCATACTTTCCTGGAAACTTTGTACGAACATTTTGAACTAGTGTCACATCTGTGTTTCCAGCACTTCAACAACAATCAAAGGTGAGACATATGTGTTTTCAGATTCAACAACAACTGATGATAACACATATGTTTGTCCAGTTTCAATAGCAACCAACTGTGATTCACGCATTATTGGCATAACAAAGTCATGCAGTGTGGGAGTATTTCTGTTTTTTTTTTCAATGCCACAGAACTTTCACCTAGAAAATTATTCAAATCATCAAAAATAAAGGTTCTTTTTATTAATTTGTTTAAAAAAACAACATTATTGAACACTAACAAAAAAAACTTACATGTGTTATTAACCAAATGTTGACTAATGAAAGGGGGAGAATGGGCATGGTCTTTAACAACACAATCTTCCATATGTTGATCTTGAACATCGATCCTTTATTTACTTATATCCTAAATTACTACCTTAATAATCTCAACATTCAATCAAAAAAATGAAACTAGTCAACTAATAAATAAATCAGAAATATAGATGAGCAATAATCTGATAAAAAGTAGTTTTAAAACATAGTTATACACCAACATACCAAAAAAAAATACATAAATGTAGATAAGATGATAAAATATTAACAAAAAAATTATATAAGGCAGTATATTACTTACATTGACATCACCTGCATTTTCCTCTTCCTCACCTCTTTTTGAACTGTTTTAATCTCACCATTATATGTTTCATTACCACACTCTTCATGAGAATCTTCATATGATATTCCTTTCATCCTACAACTCTAATGTTGAAAAGATAAATTATACTACATGTTAATGTACTCAGAAATTTGTAGAATAAATGATTATCTAAAGAATACAGTTACATAAATACACATATTTGCTTATTGAATATACCATTAAAACAACTTAAATGTTGAACAAATGCTAGTGTTTATGTAAATAATGAGGCCATTCAGTTCCTGCATCTTTATTGGTTGAAACTTCTTTTTAAAGAGATTTCAACTCATCGATGATATGTTTGAATGTTGAATCCATAAATGCCTTCATTTCAATAAACTGAGCATCTACATTTTTCTTAATTTTTTCCAACTCATTACTAACCTAAAAAAATAATTGATATTAATATTTTTTCAACAAAATATATGATAGTAAATGAATAATAGTTTTAACCAAACCTTAACAACTTCTTGAGCAACAACAACAACAACAACATACCCGGTGAAATCCCACTAGGTGGGGTCTGGGGAGGGTAAAGTGTACGCAGACCTTACCACTACCTCGTGGAGGTAGAGAGGCTGTTTCCGGAAGACCCTCAGCTCAAGTGTAACAAAGCCAAACTCGGATATCTTCCAACATGATGTGAAGGATTGTGAGGCAAGTCTTTATCATTCTGTCGTACGACATGTGAGTCTACAAATTTTCATTTTGCCTTACAGAACAATCAGGTTCACTAGACTTGTCGAATCATTAAAATCAATAAGATTTTCCACCTCAATAACATCAAGCTCATCATCCGTCAACACAATATCTTCAAACATATACTAGCATCACAATTATAAATTATAAATATAAGCATAAACATAGAAAAAATAAGTTAAGTAATCGTAACTATCGAATTTCTATACCTGATTGCCATATTTTCTGAACATGCCTTTCTTAAGATTGTCAAAATAGATCTTGTTTTTGAAAATTTCTCAATTGAAGATGCGAGCTAGGAGTACGTTTGGATGTACGAATTGCAATTGATACTTTCGTAAAATTAAATTTGCAATGCAAGTGGAAACCCAAAAACTTCACATAATCTGGATCTGTATCCATTTGACTCAATATGAAATTCTTTAGATTGAAAAATGATAGATTGCCCCAAGGATAGGTTTTGTATTGTCCGGACTCAACACATAGAAAGTGATCTTTTGGGATATGTGATTTTTTTGGTGGAGATGACAATATGAATGTATTGATGAAATAAATCAGCATATTAAAAATGTCTTCTTCCATAATCAACCCATCTTCATTAAATCCCCTTAAAAATTAGATTTCAACACCCTATCGGTAGCATTCGAAAAGTAACTAAAAGGATCTTTGATGGACTGTTTGGATCATGGTCAAAACCCATCGACCCACCACATTTAATACCAGTAATTATCCTAAATTCCTTAAGCCCAAACTGAAGTTCTTTGCCATTTAAGTTAAAAACAAACATATCATCTCAATTGTTAGACAAATGATGAACCAAACTTCTGATAACCTGAGGTTGGAATTTAATTTGTGGTAAATCTAAAAGATAAATCAAAAGGTGATTCTTTAAGAAAAAATGAAGACTACTAATTTTAGAAAGCTGATTCGTTATATCAACAAACACATTGAGATTGACATACGAACACCAACAAAAAAATTTCTTCTTAATCTAAAAAATAATAAATTATAATAGTCAGAAAATGAAAATTATAAATATAAAACTAAGAAAGCATTTGCAGCAAACAATAAAATAATCAAAAAAAGATAATAAACAAAAATTAAAAAAATTAACTTTAAAGGTTGTGTCGACCTTTTCCTTTTCTTAATAATCGAACTGACCCTTTTTTGGATTTGAACCCTTCCTTGCCGAAACCCCATCAGATTTCTAAGAAGAAAACAAAAAAATTAACTTGCTTGTCACAAACATTAACACAAACATAATCAGAGATAAATTTAGTACCTTCAGACACGATTTCACAGATAATTACGGATCATTATTTAATCTTAATATTTTAGCAATGGGGATTTCATCCTCAAAATTACTATCATGAGGATAGTTTTTCTCGACAGAAGCTTCAATCACTTTTTCTTTACCCTTCCTATTTGTATCAACAATAAAATCCATTTTTGTTGAACCTTGCTGGTTGAGGAAGAATTAATGACAACACACTCATTGATTCCTTTAGAGATTTTGTTGTCGTCTCTTATACCTTCATTGATAGGCGATTGAGTGAACACATTCAATTCAAAGGAAGGTCTTGAACATATAACAGGCGGACTATCAACCACTACAACTGATTTATTGAGCCTAGTGCTTTTACGCGGAGTCCTATCCATCGAACTCAACAAATGGGTTAACAATGGTGAAAATCTGATGAAATGGGTGGTTAAAGTGATGAACTGAATTATGGTAAACGTTTCAAGAAAGGATATGGACGGAGGAAGATGGAAGGGTTAAGAAGTTTGACAGATGAAGAGAGAAGGTTTAAGTTTACTAGGAACTATAAATCACATAGGGAGTAACTACACCAACTTTATTGGTAACATAAAAAGTTGTATAAAAAAGGAAGAAAATAAATATGATTTGAAAGGCCAATAAACGTAAAAAGAGGAGAGAATAAAATTAAGGTAACGTGTATAAATTAATATGTAATTGGAGAGATAATTGATAAACTTTAATACCCTAATTATACTCCACACAAAAAGGCACATAATACAAAAAGTAGGAGAGAGGGAAAAAAAATTCACTTGAATTCAAAAATTAATCATTTTGTAATGATTGTAATTTAAAAACTATGTTTGTAATTAAATAGAAGTATTTTAATTTTTTGTTATTAAAGTCTTAAGTACTCATTCCGTTTCACAAAGAATGACATCTTTTCCTTTTTAGTCAGTTTCAAAAAGAATGACCTCTTTCCTTTTTTGGTAACATTTTACTTTTTGCTTTCCACGTGGCATGTTTAAGACCACAAGATTAAGGACAATTTTGTACATTTGACATAACTTTAATTTAGGACCACAAGATTCAAAAGTCTTCTTTATTTACTTAAACTCCATGCCAAGTCAAACCAGGTCATTCTTTGTGAAACGGAGGGAGTAGTATATTATTGTAATTTTTACTTTTTTTTCATCCATACCAATTCTCATTTTTTTCACATTTTTTTCTTTAACTTGCTTTACTCTCAAAATTTTCAACTATAAAGTGCACTAGGAACTTGGAGATCAATTTAATGCAAGGTAAATTAATAAAGGAGAAAAGCTTATTAAGCGGCTAATCAAAGAAACATGCTAAAAGACTCAAAGAGACTAAATATAAACAAATGAAAGGATATCCTATAAATCAACACATTATTTTACTCTGTACACACACTGGACAAGTTCTAGATGTCAAAATACACATGGAATTGATGAGTCCGAGATTTGGACTCATTTGGGGCTTTGTTTATATAGTTTTAGTGTCCTCAAATGTTTAATTTGTGCCATAAACTGATATTAAAGCCTTGAATTTTCAAGTATATGCATTGAGAATCAAAGCAAGGATACTAACATGCAAAAAGGAACAAAACAACTGAAGAAGCGGAGAAAGGCGAGCCTGATGATCGCCAAAAGCATTAGGCTAATTGCCGAGTGTCTATTTAGTCCGCCTAAAGTTCCAGTGTGCCAGCTTTGAGAGAAGAAACCAAGTCGGCGATATGAAAAGGGCAGTCGGCGAATCGCCGAGCAGTTTCGCGATGCCAAGAGTGATCGCCCAAAGTTACAGGACTTGAGGATGTTGAGAGCCAATGCAAAAAGGCGATAGAAGAGAGCAAAGGGAGGTTCGCCGAACCACTCGGCAAACTCGACTTACCTCACCTAATGGCCCTTCATGGCTAATTTTTGGCAACTATAAATTGAATTTTGAACTGTTAATTTAAAAACATTTTTTCCAGATTTTAGCTTGCTACCCTTTAAAATAGTTTTTCAGTAGACTTGAAGACTTTTTGAGACTCAATTCGGAGATTTTGCAAGTGGGTTACTAGTTTTCTTCAATTTGGAGCATTGTAAAGGCTTGATTACTCTTACCTAGTTGATGGATAATCAATTTGATAACCGTTTTTACCTTTTTATGATGTTTAGCTAAAACCCCAATTCTTGGGGTGTGATCATGTGATTATGGGATGAATTAACTTATGGATATTGTTAATTATTAGTTTAAATGCTATATTGAAGTGGGTTTAATCATTAGCTGAGGTTTAATTTATGAATTGTAGTTGCAAATGCAGTTCTATTTTTGTGTTCTTTGCTTGCTCGAAAGAGAGGTTTTGGGGCTAAGGCTTTTGATTAATGGTTTGTAGGTATTGGGTTGATATGGGTTCAGCTCGAGAGAGTTAATCCTAAACCCAATCCTACTCATCTAGCTTGAGATAGTGGATGAATTAAGGTGTGGGTTGTTCTTAATTGCTATGCTTGTGGATGTTCGAAAGAAATCGCTTGAAGTGGAATAGTTATTCGAGAGAAGGCTATTTCACTCTTAGTCTAGCCTACCCACTGATATTTCGCTATGTATTAGTAGTTACAATTACCCATATAGTGAAATTTTCCTATAATCGATCACATCCCGAGAATTCCTCTCCATATTGTTATTTCAATTTTGTGTGACTGTGT
The DNA here is from genome assembly GCA_029582545.1 of Solanum lignicaule. Taxonomy (NCBI): domain Eukaryota; kingdom Viridiplantae; phylum Streptophyta; class Magnoliopsida; order Solanales; family Solanaceae; genus Solanum; species Solanum lignicaule. The sequence continues at coordinate 23,969 of JAJOOF010000314.1, read as the reverse complement.
TGTAGTTGATAATTGCAAACAAAGCTCCTCTATCTGACATTCGTGTCAACCCTTTTAATTTATTTCATGTCTTTTTCGATAATGTCTATTCCTATAGCTAGCTAGATCACATTTGTACTTCGTAATTGAATTTGAACGTGTACCGCTCCCTGTGGGTTCGACCCCAACTCATTTCTTGGGTTTTATATTGCTTAACGATCGTTTGCACTTAGAATTGGATGAAGTGTATTTGAGACGTTACTCATCAAAATGGTGCCGCTTCCGGAGAGTGGTGTTGTTTAGAAATTCTTTTATTGAAGTTGAATTGTGATTTTTTAGTTGTAGTTGAATCTACCTATTTTAGTTTTTGGTTTTGTATTACTTGTGTTAAACAAAAGAGGAATGATCGTTAACGGAAGTAATGGTAGCCAAGTGGGCCACTAAGATGATGTTGGAAACCTCAATGATGTAAATGACCCAATTCCATTGGGTGGTGTGGGAGCAATACGTCTACCTCCAACTGAAGGAAACACTGTTTTTCACATTACTAGCACAATACTTCAACTCCTACAATTGAAAGGTTTATTTGGGGGGCTGGCTCATGAGGATCCTCATGAGCATATTCGGAACTTCGTGGACGTTTGTGGTCCATTCTCATTTAAGAACATATCGCAAGAATCAGTCTGTCTCAGGTTGTTCCCATTCTCTTTGATGGGTGAAGCTACCAAATGGTTATCTGAGTTACGAAGAAACTCCATTACCTCTTGGGATGAGCTGATCACAGTATTCCAAGTGAGATTCTTTCCCCATCGAAGATGATGATACTCAGGGATAACATCCAAGGTTTTAAGCGTTTGGAAGGTGAGCCAATCCATGAGACGTGGCTGAGGTTTAAGAAGTTGGTGCTGCAATGCCCAACTCATGGACTTTCAAATAATGTGTTGTTGCAATACTTCTATAGGAGCCTCAACTCGGTGAACAAAAGAGTTGATGATCAACTTGTTCCCGATGGTATAATGCAACAACCCTATGAAGTAGCGTCTCAACTCCTTGATTGCATGACCAAGATCAATAGGGCATGGTACACTCGTGAAGACCAAGTCTCTCCTCTCAATTTTAGAATGACAAAAGAGCAGATTGAAAACGATCAAGAGAGAGACCAAAACATGGCCAAAATGATGACCCAACTGGATATCTTGGCTAAAAATGTCATGGGTGTTGGTACAAGGAGTGTTAATGTTGTGGGTGTTGATGGAGTAAACCCCGATGAATCACAATTTGAAGCGATGTACAATGAGGAAGTGAACTTCCTAGCCAATCAAGGAGGAGGTTATCGTGCAAACTACCCAAGACCAGGTGGAAATCAAGGTTGGAATAGAGATGAGGGCTGGAGAGACCGAGATAGAGATTGGCGTGATCGTAACGCCACTTGGAAAGAAAAGGAGGGTGACAAATATAGGTATGTCCCTCCCCATGAGCGTCAAAAGCCCAAGGAATCTGAAGGTGGCCGTATAAAAGATATGCTCTCACGTATTCTTAACAAAGTTAAAGGGTCTGACAAAGTGTCGAAATAGATGAAATAGGATGTCTCACCTCTCAATCAGATGGTGACCTCTCACTCAGTCTCTATTAAGCAACTGGAGACCCAAATGAGTCAAATTTCTTCTCATTTGAATCCAAGACAACAAGGGGGTTGCCTAGCGACACAATGGCAAACCCCAAAAATAAAGTTTGATTGGGTATCCTTGCAGTGCCATGATGTTAACTAAGGCGCTTCTTGGGAGGCAACCCAAGTTCTTAATGCTTTAGTTTTTGATTTTGACTAACGGGTGTTGATTGCACAGGTTGAAAGGTGAAAAGTGTTGGAACATGGGTAGTTTGGCGAGTAAAAAGTCCATTCGGCGAGCCCGACTTTATCTGCCGTTTGGAACCCCCAAAATTGTTAGAGGTCTTGTAAAAATCAGCGAGGGAAATACCGCCGACGGCGAGCACGACTTACTCCGCCGATGGTGCCGCGAACTTAAAGATTTTAAAGGCCAAACAATTTAAAATTTCAAAATTCTTCATATTCTCTCATTTTCAACTCTCGTAACCTCTCACCCAATAGTTGATCTCCCTTAGTATTTTTTGTTTTACCTACATTTTTTTGTGATTTTGTGCTCGGAATTATAGAACTTTGCCGCCTAGCTTTTCAACTTTGATATGCAGCATAAATGTTGGTTTTCCGAACCTCGTAATCTAAGTTTGTGGTTGAACTTGAATGCAATAGGTAAATGTGTGTTGATGTGTGTTGGGTAATTGCTTTAATTGTGTTGTATGTGTTGGATTGCTTGTAGTTTGTTGAACTGTGTGTGCCTAAAGGTCTAAAACTGATCGATTCCCGTGTCGTGTTTGATAAAATTGGTTTTAAATTGTTGGGTTGCAGCTTATTTGTGTTAGGTATAGTTGGGTGAAGTCTAAGTAACCCCAAATCGTGCCAAATGATGTAATTTTCCCAATGATGGAGTGTTTGATGTCATTCTTAAGGGCAAAAGTCGTCAAATGGCCAACTTCGGCCAAATCGGGGGAAGTCTGAGTACCCCGAGGGTATGGGTCTTATGGTTCCGCCTTTAATTGCATGATGTTTGTGTTTGATTTTGAATTCGTAGGTTGCAGGCTTGATTTTGGGAAATGGGGTTGAAAACTGGCACTTGGGCCATTTGGCGAGCTGCGTCGAGCTCGCCCAGTGGTTCGGCGGTTCGCCGAAGTCCCCCTTTGATCGCCCCTAATATAATATTTTGTCTAAGTATGTTTTGTAACTTTCGGCGGGAAGCCTGAGCTCGTCGAGTTCACTCGATAACTCGCCGAAATGTTTTCTCGATCACCCTTTCTGCGCCCCTAGCCCTTAAAATGCAATGTAACTTTCGGCGGGCTACTCCTAGCTCGCCGATTGGTCTCGTTGATTCTCCGAATAACCCTGAACATCACCGACCTATTTTGATTTTTGACATTTTTTGAGTTGGTACTTTCAGCGAGCCTGATTTGGCTCGCCTAAGTGACTCGGCGACTGGTTCGGCGAGTCTTTCTGCAACTTAATTTCTACACTTTTCTTGAATTATTTCTAACACGTTTTTATGTGTTTTCCAGAAATGGCTAGAACAAACTTGGACGATAGTGGCATGCCGCCCTGATAGCGGGCACGAGGGATAGTGATTAATGAGGAATCTGTTGCTTGTAGTGCAAGGAGAAAAAAGTTACCTCTGAAGGGAGGCAAGGGAAAGGACACAGGGCCCATAGATGAGACACCGGAGCATAACTCCGGTAGTGAGGGAAAATGATTTGATCCTCAGGCTTCACTCTCTGAGCCTGAGGTTAATCAGTTATTACAAGCCCGATGAGCATAGATTCGTGCCAAAGCTTGTTATGATCTGTCTAGGATTCTAAAGCCAACCCCTTCTGCTTCAGATTCAGTGCTAGCTCCAGCACAGACGGTGGTTCCAACACCACCAGTTCAGGGTCCTCCTCCTCGGTTACTCAACTGGTTACAGATCGAGGGATTGAGGACCATTTTGGAAGAAAATAGATTGTCTACTGATGATGTAGTGGACAGATACCCAGATGTGTGAGACTCTCCGGTTCCACCATTTCGAGATCTTCACAAGGCCCCGTGGCCCATACATTCCCACCTGGGTCTGGGAATTCTACGCTGCATACGGTGACGTAGTACCTTAGGAAAAGAAGAAAGCTAGTGCCTTTAGGCCAGTGGAGTTTGTGATGGTCCAATGAAGGCCGGTTAGATGCAGTAGCAATTATATCAACGCTGTACTTGATAGGGGAATAGATTTCGTGCACTAGTACCGGCGTTTGACTACTACAAAGACTCTAGATGACTTGAAGGGTTGGCTGACACCCCTGATTTCTGACACCACCCCGAGGTGGATTGAGGCCGGAATGCCTATAGAGAAGAAGGACATATATGTGGCGGCGAGATACTGGTTTGGATTTATTAGCAGCTCGATCATGTCGTCTCAGAACCAATCTATCCTCCTTCAACCAAAAGAGGCCTGCCTCAGAAGTATCATATCCAGGAAGAGCCTCAATTTGGGGCTAATCATTGAGCAGGAGATGTCCATGAGGGCCAAACAGCGCCAGACGTCCCTTCCATTCCCAGTACTCATCACAGAGTTTTGTTGTTGGGCTGGAGTTCCTCGTGATGAGAAGAGGGATGTCGAGGTTACTCCCAAATCTTCCACCGACATTCGACGCATAAAGGCCAAGTACACATGGGACGCGGCTGATAGGAGGAGAGCAGCTCCGGTGGACACATCCCCGGAGGCTGATATTGATGGATTACCTGCAGAGACAACCTTGCCTACTCCGGCCTCCAGACCTTCAGGTACTTCCAGTTCCACTCCTTCTCAGACCCTAAGTTCTTCTGCTGCTCCTCCTCCCCATAGATCTGTTGTTGGTTCTACAACCTCCACGCCTCCGATCACTCAGGCTATGCTTCTCAAGATAGGGCACTTAGCCCATTCTGCCGATGTGAGGGCTTCCCGACTAGAAGCCGAAGTGCCTTGGATGATTGAAAGAGCTATTACTGCTACACTGACAACTTTAGGGTTTCCATTGATGCTCTCAAAGAGAGAGTAGAGGTTTGTGAGAGAGGGTAGGATGTTACTACTGAGGTGATGGCTTTGAAAGCTGATGTTTCTGAGCAGAGGAAGGATGTGGACCATCTAAAGTCCATAGACTTCACTTCACTATTTGGGACGGCGGAGATCCCAGATGATCCGAGTGTTGATATTCCATCCTGTATTGAGGTACCTCCAGCTACCATTGGAGATGATATTAGGGCTGAGGTTACTGCTGTGGAGTCCGAGGTCTAGACAGATGAGGAGCAGCTTGAGGTGAGAGATGCAGTTGTTTATGAGGACCTGGCCGACTTAGAGGGTGCCATGTTCGAGACAGCTAGACAGGCTTCCTTGAGAGATACTACTATGGCAGGCTCCAGTGCAACCAAGGCTGATAAGACACCGGACACTGATGCCCCGATAGATGGAGCGACTGCGATGCAGACTTCACCCAGGCTTAGCCTGGCTGGATGATTTTTTCCCTCCCTCTCTGTTATTTTGTGATACTTTTTGTTGTTTTAGTTGCATTTGAGGACAACTGCTTCTTTTTGTTGGGTGGGGGTGAGGTATTTCCATACCTACCTCTTGTGATTTTGAATTATTTTGTGAATATTGGGTTGATTTTGTTTATCTATATATTTGTTTTGATCTTGATCTTGTGGATGTTTCAGCTTGTGAACCCTTGTTTTGAATGAAAATGGTTTTAAACCTAATTTTAAAATTTTCGCCACCTCTTTTGTGTGTGATTATGGCTGTTTTTGTGCGAATTTGAGTGTCGATTGTGATAAATACCGATGAGTTGAATAGTGCTCTTAATTGAATGAAATGAATGTGCAGATACGATGAGGTAAATGAAGGTTCATAGACAATGTGTGAATTTTTAGCATCTTGTTGTGACTAGCCGGTTATCGAATGTGTCTCTTGTGATGAACTTTGCACACTAGCTAGTAATAGGGAGTCTTGTTTGATATTGGTGCCAATGCCTTGTGTGATGAGATTACTTTGAACATTGTGTGTGATGACACCTAGAATTTGCCCCGTTGGTCCGGTTGATTGAGTGATGCAAGCACTTGAAATGATCTTAGGCAACAATTTTGAAGAGTGAAAACAATTTGACAATATACCTCTTTTGTGGCCAACCTTGTGTGATGTGTGAACCTTATTGAACCCTCTTGAGCCGTACCCTTTTCTTGGAAGAAACTTGAACAATTGTGACATCTCTTTATCCATTCACCCATTACTTTCATGAAGTGTTGTTTGTTTGAATAGCCAACTTAGGCCAAAAGCCTAAGTTGGGGGTGTGGTGAAAAGAGAAGAAAAGTCAAGAAGTGTGAGAAATCCCCCTTTGAGTAACGGTTTTAAAAAAAATGGAACCCCTCCATGTAAAAAAAAAGAGAAAAGGAAATGAAAAACAAGAAAGAAAAGAAAAAGATCAAAAAAGTTGTGAAATAAAGTAGTGGAAATTGCAAAAGAAATGGGGTATCCGGTAGTTCATATGAAGTTGAATAATGGGGTGGATTATGAGCATGTTTGAAATGTTAAAGAAAAGGAGGAAAGTGATGTTCAGACCATACTTCATGAAGGTAGAAGCCACTGAGCCTAAATGACCATACCTTTAACTCAGCCCCGTTATAAACCTTGAAAAGACCTTTGTGATCTTGAGTGAATTGAAACGAATGTTGATTGGAAAATAAGGGCAAACCTATGGGTGAAGTCATGCATGTGTTCATCTTTGTGAGTGTGAGAGTTGTATGTGATTCCGGAACCTTGAATTGTTGAAGAATTTCGTGTGAATATGGAATCATCTTTGTTGTGAGGGCATTTGAGTACCTTTGTTGAGCTTGAACTTGCATTTGAAACAAGTATTGTTAACTTGAGCATCTTTGATAATGGTGAGTCACAATTTGAATCTTTGAGTACACAATTGATCATTGTGTGAGTAGTTTGAACCTTTTTTCATGTTGAGTCTTATGCAACACTATTTGAGACATCCTTTTTGAACTGCTGATCTTGAGTTTTACTTGAGGACAAACAAAAGTTTAAGTTGGGGGTGTTGATGAGTCCGAGATTTGGACTCATTTGGGGCTTTGTTTATATAGTTTTAGTGTCCTCAAATGCTTAATTTTTTCCATAAACTGATGTTAAAGCCTTGAATTTTCAGGTATATGGATTGAGGAGCAAAGCAATGACACTAACAGGCAACAAAACAACTGAAGAGCGGAGAAAGGCGAGCCTGATGATCGCCATGAACATTAGGCGAATCGCTGAGTGTCTGTTTAGTCCGCCTAAAGTTCCAATGTGCCAACCCTGAGGAAAGAAACCAAGTCAGCGACAGGAAAGGGGTAGTCAGCGAATCGCCGAGTAGTTCCGCGATGCCAAGAGTGATCGCCTAAAGTTACAGAACTTTAGGATGATGAGAGCCAATGCAAAAAGGCGATAGAAGCGAGCAAGTAGAGGTTCGCCAAACCACTCGGTGAACCCGACTTACCTCGCCTAATGGCCCTTCGTGGCTAATTTTTGGCAATTATAAATTGAATTTTGAACTGTTAATTAAAAAACTTTTTTTTTTCCAGATTTTAACTTGCTACATTTAGAATAGTTTCCCAATAGACTTGAAGACTTGTTGAGACTCATCGGATATTTTGCAAGTGGGTTACTAATTTTCTTTAATTTGGAGCATTATAAAGGTTTGATTACTCTTACCCAGTTGATGGATAATCGATTTGGTAATCGTTTTTACCTTTTTATGATGTTTAGCTAAAACCCCAATTCTTGGGGTGTAATCATGTGATTATGAGTTGAATTAACTTATGGGTATTGTTAATTACTAGTTTAAATGCTATATTGAAGGGGGTTTAATCATTAGATGAGGTTTAATTTATGAAATGTAGTTGCAAATGCAGTTCTATTTTGTGTTCTTAGCTTGCTCGAAAGAGATGTTTTGGGGCTAAGGTTTTTGATTAATGGTTTGTAGGTATTGGGGTTATATGGGTTCAACTCGAGAGAGTGAATCCTAAACCCAATCCTACTCATCTATCTTGAGAGAGTGGATGAATTAAGGTGTGAGCTGTTCTTAATTGCTATGCTTGTTGATGTTCGAAAGAAATCGCTTGAAGCGGAATAGTTGTTGAGAGAAATCTATTTCACTCATAGTCTAGCCTACCCACTGATATTTAGCTATGTATTAGTAGTTACAATTACCCATATAGTGAAATTTGCCTATAATCGATCACATCCTGAGAATTTCTCTCTCTATTGTTATTTCAGTTTTGTGTGACTATTTTGTAGTTGATAATTGCAAACAAAGCTCCCCCATCTGACATTCCCGTCAACCCTATGGGTTCGACCTCAACTCATTTGTTGGGTTCTTATTGCTTATCGATCGTTTGCACTTAGAATTGGATGAAGTGTATTTGAGACGTTACTCGTCAGGAATATGCAAAATAACTCACCACTCAATGACACATAAACGATGAAACTGGCTCCTTAAAAATTCTCTACCTAACAATACAATTGAATTCAATGAAATTAAGCTCATTCTAATTTATTTAGAGTCAATCATACATTACTACGCGTCTCAAAAAGAATCTATCTACATTTTTATGCATAATATTTTTACAAGAGTTACCTAACACTGTCTTAGTGATTCTACCTTAAGCACCTTGCATTCAAAGCGTGCTTGGTTACTAATTTTCTCTCAAGACGATTGTCATTCATCCATCTTTAGATATAGAAATCCTTGATAATTCTACCCAATGAGCTCTGAGTTCATATATTGCAGTACCCCTCCTACTTTGGGTTTACCTCTGTTAGGCTCTCCTTCTCCTTGCCAATTCTGATCATTTATCGTGAAAATGTTGAGCAAGGTCTGAATTTCACCGTAAGACCTCTCTATAAAATTACCCCACATGCATTATCAAAAGTCATTTTTGAGGCTTCATCTAATCCATACACAAATGTATGCCCTAGAACTACATATATTTGATAACGATAAGGACATTCTCTGAGCTGTTTCAAATGCTCCTAAGTCTAACGAAGAATCTCGCCTTCCCTATATTGGAAGTTGACTATTTGGCTTCTTAAAGATTTCGTCTTCCTAAAGGGGAAGAATTTGTTCAAGAAATTTTGAGTTAAGTCATCAACTGTCTTATTTGAATTTGTTGGCTCCTTTGGTAACCATTCCTTTACTTCCCCCCATTAGTGAGAAGGGAAACAAGGTTATCCTAAGATACTGTTAGAAGACATTTGGGGAGTTATTTGTGTTAGTAATCTCCATAAAGTTTCTAATGCGACACTGTGTATTCTCATGTGATAGACCTACAAACTGCCAATGAGATTAAATGAGTTGTACCATATACTATTTCATCTCGAAGTGCCCCTCAATGTTAGGCCTGGTGATAGTTTGCGCAAACAAGAGCTCGTATTGATCAATTGTTATTTCGACCGGTTGTATTTTTTCCACAATATCAATTGTTGCCACAACTCCTACTACAACCTTTATCCTTAACCTTTGTAGAGCATGTTTTGATTTCTAGATCAAAAGAAAGGAGGTTGTCACGACCCAATCCACCAGATCATGCGGACACTTATTCTAACACCTAGATAGGAGAACTCTAATACCCAAACTAGAACATGAAATGCAGAAGTGGACATTTACAAGCTAATTGCCCTATTAAAATATAGAATTACTCTCAAACTTGATTAAAATAAGTACTTTTGTGAAATACACTGAATCCTCCCAAGGAACTAGGCTAAATAGGTACATGATCTTCTAAGAGAATACATAATTTGAAAATAATAAGATAGAACTCCCACCAGAAGGGAAGAGAGGTAGAAGTTGTTGGAGATCATCTTCATCTTCACCTAAGAAACATCCATGATCCTAAAACTAGACTATATCAAGTAACATAATAAAAGTAGTATCATTACAAACAATATTTATTGGTAGGCATCATTGGCAGACCCGAATCCACCACATAATATCATGCAAATAATCAAAGAAATATAAAACTTGGAGATATAATTATAACCCCGATCCTTCAATCACCACCGTTACTACGAAGTAATACTACCTTGGTACTCATATAATCTATCTCAAGTCACCCCACTTTCTTCTGCTGCCAACTCCACCATCTAAGTCGTTCGTACCCTTATATCAGATTATAACTGTAACACATTGGAAATTAAAAAGTCGAATGACTTCATTTTTGGCTAATAGTCCACTATTACAAGATCCATGTACAGTTCATAGAGGACTTTATGGGTCGTAGATGACATTCGTAGGAACTAAGTTAAGTTTTGGGAAAATTCAAGTCCTAGGCTACGGGCCGTAGGAAGTGTCTATAGGATTGATTCAGACTTAATAAAATTTTAGGCTAAAAGTTGAGGACTACAAATGGGGTCTATAGATCGTAGATTGGTCGATGGTCCATAAAAAGGGTTTCATCGAAAGTGGGTTAAATATTGGGTTCCAGTACTTGGTTTTATGGTTGACCAGTTCGGTAAGTCCCAAATCGTAGACCAGTTCCAACTGTTTTAAATGAGGTCGTTTTGGTTTTTTTCCTACCTACCTAACCCCTAAACTACGTCATTTTGACCTTATAACTACCCCTATTACTGAATTAACCCTTCAAATTGAACTCATTCCCTCATATTCACTCAAATCCCCAAAATACCTCCATGTTCATTCCCTTCAAGTCTCTCTCAAGTTCCACGGTGAAAGCTAGGATTTCAAGCTTCAAGGTAACAATCTCAATCTCTTTGCTTAAGCTTTCATTATCATGGTCCGTTTAAATTCACAATGGATCCCTTTCATCCATTAGGTCCCAAAAGAACTACAATCTCAAATTTAACAATTCAATTAGGGTTTATGACAATCTCTGTGGGTCCTTTTGATTATGATTCAACTGATGTTATTCTATCTTATTGTGCATGATTAACCTAATTACATAATTTATAATTGATTTCATACGGAACCATGCTTTATGCTTTAGTGTTTAGCTATGAACTATGAACTATGATCATGAATTGATAAGGGGTTTTATGCATATTTTACGAAATGATGAAGTTATAATTTAAGGATGCTTTTAAGTTAAGTGTTAATGATTTGTGAAAGGTTTTCTCACAAATTGAAAGAAAATCATGATTTTCATGCTTAGGAAGGTAAGTGTTTATATGAATAAAGTTATGAAATTATGGTTTTGAAAGGAGCTCCTCTTATACAACCTTATGATTTGGATTGGTATTTTTATTATTGCCTTTCATAATGTTATGTCTTGATAATTGACTTTATCTATTCCAATGGAATTTTACTTAGCACCGAGAGAACTTTGAGATGAGCTCAAATAAGATAGTGTCTATTAGTAATCTCTAGTTCCAAATTATGTGCCCTTATAAGATGGCTTAAATGACCTAGCTAGTGGATCCACATATCATTAATGATATGATACATAGTTCTACCTTGACAAGTAAACTCTCCTTTTTTGGTGTGGGAGTTACACCAAATTCTATTTTATGGCTCACATGGTCTACTGTCGGTAAAGTTAATATCCCACAAAAGAACTATGATTTCCCTTAAAGCTTTATGTTATATCCTTGTACTAGTGCATTGGCCTTGTATCATTTTTTTCTTAGGATCATGTTTTTTCTACGCTTTTAAATGTTCTAATTGGTCACGCATTACATGTTTTAAGCTTATTATGATATCATGTCTATGTTTATGCATATTTTCCTCATACTTATAATATTTTGTATACTAATGCATACTTGTACCTACATTGTCTCATAATGTAGGATCTGACGCTCTTTCTCCTCCCGCTCGTATCTAGTAGATAGCTTTGACGTAAAGATTGGTGAGTCCTCATGTTTCGACGACTATGTCACCTATACTACATTTTTTATGTCTTTAGTTTTCACACTTTGTACGTGGTGTATGAGTTACGTCCCAACCACTTTTATGTTATTTAGAATGACTTGTCAAGACATAGTTATGATTTCACATTCATGTTCAAACTCTTCTTTATGATATGGGATGTCTTACTTAAACTCTCTTATTGTATATTATATTGTGTTGAATGTATGTCAAGTGTATTGTGTAGGGCCTCTCGGGATCCTATAAGCCATGGCACGTCTAGGGTATATTGTGGGTCATGACAAGAATCTAACCCGTCTATCACATAAATAATTTTCAAAACCCCCCATTCTACCAACACTAGAATTCCTCTATATTTCCATTCATGAATCCAAGTCCACCACTAATACTGTTAGCCGGTCCACTACTCTCCCTGAAGTTTCCATGTCAACCCCTGACCCTTGTCCAATTTAATGAACCTGCAAGGCACTAAATAAAACAATTTGATTCAACAATCACATAGAACATGCTCAAGCATGAAAAAAAACCACAAAAAATTTAAACACACGTTTCAAGTAACCCGGACCACCCAAGGATCCCCAAACATCGCATATGGAGTTTAACATGTACTCCCTATCTTTACAAGAACTTCTTCAACACTTAAATACAAATTTCATGTATTCATGGACCAACATGTAAATATCACATTATGAAGAAGTAAACTTGATTCACTCATGAAATCAACACATAAATAATCACATGTACTAGACGTCGTATCCGAGTCAACAATTAGTAATTTGTACATACATAGTACCCAAATAAACTATATTGATATCCAGTATCAGTGGTACTCGAGCCAATCAAGAGATATCACATATAAGGAGTGGTACCCAATGTCGAACCCCTATTTCGAACCGGCCAAAATAGTTCACAACATAATATGGCTGACACTATGATTTTGAAAGAAAATTGTTTTGTTTTAGAGTCGCCACCTAAATTTTAAGGAAAATATTAGGAAAACCATTTTTTTAAAATATGTAAATGTAAACTCGGTTTAAATTTGTGAAACCAGTGAGATTCTGAGTAAGAGTTTTGATTACTCTAGGGGAAGGTGTTAAGCATCCCTCAGAGCCTATCCGAAGATAGTCCTTAGACTCAATTTAGGAAACTATAATTAGGAAAACTTATTTATTTATTTGCTTTAAAATCAATGGTAAGTAAATTTTATTAGTTTAAGAAATACAAGGTACGACATATATATGTCTATTAGATAAAATTATAGTAGTATGTTTATCATACGGTAAGAAAATAAATAAATAAATGCAATAAAAGTGTATGGCAATTTTATGTTTTAAAAAAATATATAGATGTGTCTTATATAAATGTGTCCAAAATAAATGTTGAGTTTAAAGGATAGGAAAATTTGTTTTTTTATTTATATATAGAATTAAGACATGAAAGAAAATAAAATAAAATAAAATGAGATAGTAGTCGAATTGCAAACATATAGTAAAATAATGTGTATATTAGAGTGTAGGGCTTTATAAATTATAAAAAAAATATAAGTAACATTTGTAAAAGTGATAGTAGATATGACAAAAATAATATGAAGTGTAACAAAACAATAAGTTACATATAGAGAAAACTAAAAATATAGGGTTTGTACCTTTTCGCGTATGACATATATATGTATGTACTTTGTATTTTGAACCTGTTGGCATATCTAGAATCTTGAAATAACATGTTAAGAAATTAAAATGTTTTAACAATATTTTATTTGAAAAGTGATAATAGTAAATATATTTTCGAAAAGGGATGATGTAAAGAAATATAAAATGGGCCTAACTATTGGTGTCCCACCCCAAATCATTATCCTTCTACCTTTACTTTCAAAGAATCTAAAAAAATCGCCTAATTATTTCAAAGATAATGAATTAGGAATCTAAATATTTAACTAAATAATGCTAAAGTAACTCCTATTGGTCTATTTAACTTATGTAATTCTACGTAAGAGATTTTGATTATCCTAAAGGGAAGGGTTGAAAGCTCACTTTTTTTTTGAAAGATTTGTTGAAATGTAGGTAATCGGTCAAAATTAGATTCATTAAAAGAGGACTAAAAATATTTAAGAAAAATATAAACACCCAACGGAATATAAATTAGCCTTAAAAGAAAGGAATTGAGAAAAGGGATCTCAAAAGTGAAACAATGTCTACTATGGTTTTAGATATACTTTTTCACGAAAAGCTAATGTAACAAAAGTTTTAAGGGCTAAGGAAGCCAAATTTTGGCATATGTAACACACATGCTTGACTTGAAAAAGAAGGGTATTTTATTTCATTTGAAAACTACATCTTCATCTCTTAAAGTCCTCTCAAAGAGCTGCGTGGTTTACTCTAATAAATCAATATTTGTACAAAACATTTCTAATTTATACGTTCTAATACATTTGTGCTCTTGTCTTCAAGGTTGTACCTTTAATACTTAACTTGTTGTACTTTAAAGCCCTTAAAACGTGATGCTTTTAAACTTTTAAAAAATATGCACCAAAGTACATCACTTTGAACTCAAAAAGACCACATCATAAAGCTCTCACAACATAGCATTTTTGTTCCAAAAAATACATATATTTTGCACTAAAAAATCTGCACTGCTGGGTTGTTTAAAGCAGTAGTTTTTACCTATTAAAATCTGCATTTTAAGCTGAAATCTTACACTTTAAAGCCCACAAAAGGGTTGTGTTTTGGACCTTAAAAAAACCTGCAGTTTCACACTGAAAAACTGCACCTTTTGAGCTTAAAATTCAACACTTTTCAAGCTCGAAGCGCTGCACTTTTGAGACCTAAAATACCAAACTTTAAGTTGCTAAACTTGTATTCTTAACACTTGTTTATGAAAGAAAAATCTGAAAATAAATTCACAACATTTGAAAACATTATTCCCAAATAAGAACTTCTTTAAAAAACATGTTCTCATGACTGCAAAAATGCGTCTAAGTAACAAATAAACTTGGTTGGAAAAGTGTCATTCTAAACTATAATAAACCCAATATCTGAAGGGATATGGGGGTGAACGACTATACTTTACCATCATTGTTAGTTGTACCAAACCAAACAAAATAAAAGCAAGCATAAACATAAATACGAAAATATGGAAAATGTTAGTCAAAAATAGCAACACATATATGTATATAAGACACATGAAACTTTGAAGCGAGAAGGAAGCGTTGGACACTATTGACGCGATAAAGGCTGCTAGACACGAGCTTATAATGTATCGATGAGAATAAATCTGATTTGGGACAGATGAATGGAGTCGTATCACAACTCCAAATGCGCTCCCGAGTGTACATGTGAAATAAAAAAAGAGAGAAAAAGATTAGAAACTTCAAATCAGTGGAATATAACCAAATTAGAATTCAAGCAAGTTATGACTACTACAAAAATGACTAGAATAATATTATTTAGAAGGAATAATTATGATATGGCCTAAACCAAGGACAAAACATGATCACATTCTTACATACTTGGAATTTAAAAGACAATGGAATAAAAAAAAAGCAAATTAAGAAGCATAAGCTCAAATGAGCAATGTCATGCTTCTGAAGGAAAAGAAAACAAAATAAAAGATATTTACTAATGAACATAAAAACCATTAATGGAGATAAACAAATGAATAATAACCTTTCACAGTGGCATCTCCTATACACCATGAAACATAAGAAGAAGAAAACATTTTTTTATATAGTATAAGATGAACCAGCAACAGGTGAAAACTGATCTTTAAAGCCAGAAAATGGTCCATTTGCACATAAAATAATAATTATTTAGACAAAGCTTGGCTACCCTTGAAAGGCGTAAACAAAGTTTAGAATCGAGGCCCCTCGAACTTTAAATGGAATCTGACTTTCGAAACAATGAGATTACTTATGAAAATTTTAAAATACAAAACATCAGCCTAAACGTGGATGTCACTTAACAGCAGAGAGCAACACAAATCATCTCACAAAATCGCTGTAAAACTCAAAGGCAGAAACATAGTCATGTCTTGTGCTTTATAAGCCGATTCTAACTCGAGTTTATATTACCAACACAGGCGGCCGCAGGTTTCCATATTTTACAGACAACTAGCTAAAGTGCAAAATCTTATGATGAGCTAGCAGACCAAAAATTAATCTTATGTACTTCACAATAAGATGAGACAACAACAATGTACAATTTGAACTTTGCCAACTTTCAACAAATAAGTAGTGCAGTTTAGTGAATAGAAAGAGGCATTTGTATTCACATATTTGTTCATGTTTTATTGTGCGTCCAGATATCACGAGAAGAGAGATAACACATAATATCAACTGGAAACACACCAAATGGGTAGAGAAAAGCTACGGGTAATAAGTTATTTCACATGTTCTGAGCAAAATTAAAATTTTCTTTTCTTCATTACTAACTTTAAAACCAAAAGTCTATAACAAATTGGGGGCAGAAAGTCAAGCAGCTGCTTAGTCATTTGGGCGCTAATTCATATTAAGACCAACTTAGAGCAGAACGATAACAAAAGTAACACGCCACCATTTTAAAACTGAAAACAGAGGAAATATTTACCATCCTAAAACTTGATTGATACTGGGAGAAAGATTTTAATGTGCAAATATTCATCAAGCCATGTCAAAAATGTTTAACATGCAGATATCTAGGCAGTGAACACATTCCAAACTTTTTAACTTAAATATTTTTAGCTAAAAGGTGAACCAATCAACTAAAGCTAAAAAAAAACTGGCATAACAAGACAGATTAGGATGACTCTAATGGTCTTAATTGTATGTGTTTAGACAAATATAACTTAGACGAGGCATGTTCTTGTTATAATACTATCTGGCAGCAAACGACAAACAGTACCAACAATTCCTGGAAAATGACACAACCAAACTAAACCTGGACACCACAAAAGGGAAAACCAAATGAATAGAAATGAAAAAATCATTCATTCTGCAAGACGATCATAACAAATTAAACTCTACTAATCCAGACAGCAACTATTGATCTGTACTCGAAAATAAGTGCAAGAATAATAGGACAAAGATTTGTCTAACATAATGAGGTTTTATAACAATGAACATTCAAACTATTTTGAATAAGAGCCAAATAGTAATTTAGCTAGTTTTCAGAATAAGATAAGGCATGGCGAAAATAAGACACTGATTCAAATTAGCAGTTCACTATTTCACAAACAACACCTCAGATCAGTTTGATTCGTAACAAACAAGATAAAGGCGAAAGAGTAACAAAAATGTACCTCTTTTGGAGCAGCAAACAAGAGCTTTTACGTCAAGAGATTTTGACTCCAAACTTCCTCAAAACTCGAATTCAGAACAGAACTTTCGAACTCTAAAAGCTTTGTCTTACCCTTTTTTGTTTATTTCTTAAACTCTCTGATTTTCTTGTTTTTAGTTTGTTGATGGATTTTTTCCGTCGATTCTTGGATGTCTTACTTGTTTTTCTCCCTGTTTTCTGGATTGTTTTTGGATGTTGATGGATGATTTCTTCCCTGTTTTCAGAAGGAACCAAATGGCTCCTTTTATAGCCAAATTGTAACCTCTATTGGCCACAAGAATTCAAATTTTGAATTGTTGAAAAGCCAAAACGGGAGGACTAATGATGAAGGGGGAGAAAAATCCCCCAAGAATCGCCTAAAAGGCGGATTTGAAAGGATTGAATGACTGATAAGGCATTTTTCTGGCGGCCATAGCCATTCTTCTGACGAAGGGGGTGGGGGATCACGTGGGGGCGGTGATGGGAGAGGACATTCTGGCGTCTATGGAGAAAGCTAGCTAGCGAGTAGCCTGAGGAAGATGGTGGGCGGCCATGGAGAAGACGTTCTAGGAAGCAGACGAATTTGGGACATCGTTTTAGGGAAGAGGAAGAGGCGTGGGCGGCTGAAATCTGGGAAAAGGGAAGCGTAGGTAGTAGAGTCTATTTTTGGGATAAAACAAAGGTCTTGGCTTAATTTCGACTGTTCGATCGGATGGTTAATAAAAATCAAGGGTTAAAAAGATTAATAATATATATATATATATAGATATATATTGATAATAATTATATATTAAAAAGATGAATTAATTAAAGCCGTTGGATTAAAATAGAGGGTTGAGATTAAAAGTTAAGAAGCACAATCCATGTTCTTCCCTACGTGGCACACGGATTGGCCAGTTTAAGGGGACTTGGATTGCCAAAATTGCTCAAATTAAAATCATTTAAATTATAACCTCTTCTTCATTAAATAGTCATAATTTATTAAATTAAAAATAATTATTTTGCAAGATTTGCTTATTTGATAAAATTAGTCACTCTTTAAATTAAATTAATATAAATTAATAACTCATTAATTAATTAAGCTTTCTAATTTTACTAAATGTACGAAAAATATCTATTGCGACAAAAGAAATTATATTTGAACAAAAAATAGATTCAATTCTTAAGAACAACATTTATTTTTTTAAAAAAGAAGAGAAAGTAAGTAGTAATATATATATATATATATATATATATATACATAATATTTAATTTTTATAAGAAATAACATTTATGAAATAAATTTATCAAGTAAAAATAAATAATTAAAAATCTTTTCGTGTTCCTATAAAAATTTCATAACATATATATTTTATTATTATTATTATTATTATTATTTTTACTTTAGTTAAATGTGGAGAGCCAAAATTGGGTGTCAACAGCTTGCCCCTTTATTTGTCCATGGAAGAGAGTAAAAAAGATGTGGACAAAGAAATATTGACACAATCCAATTTTGGGCGATCCACCAAAATATACTTTGAGCAACAACTTGGCAAGAATGTTTATGGAGTTGTGGCCGAACTCTAGCTCTCTAGCTGCCTACATACCTCAGGTTTCATGAGAAATCAGGCCACATGTAGTTCGAGAGTGTAGGAACATAGCAAATTTTCATTAAAAAATTTCCCCAGTATCGAATTATGGTAATACTGAAATTTTTTGGTGGTGAGGTATGAAGATATTAGCCCGAATAGAGGGACGAGATATAGTTCTAAAGAAACGTGAATGAGAAATGCTCCGTAGCAACTTCTACTGAAGACTTATGGTAGAGGGATGATTTTTCAAAAACTGCCCAAGTGTCGAGCTATAATGAACTAAGACCTGAGAGAGCTATAAGTAAGATTGAAATCTGAACTTCTGAAAATTAAGTCGAGTTGAGTTTTGAAAGTGAATCCTTTACGTAGCTAGTGATGCTTGACATTGCACTAACTTGCCCTAGTTTGCTGCTTAGAGGGAGTTCCTTGTTGTAATGTGTTGGCCTGCAAAACATGTAAAAAGGTGAAAAGTACATGTTGCGGTTCAAAAATTATAAATTGAAATAGTAATGTAAAGTGTAGAGTATAGATGTTCAAATGATTGTTGATGTCTCTTGTGATGTAGGTAAAGTAACTTGTAATGTAGAGGCCCTCGACTGGCGGGGCTGTTGTAATGTAGAAGCCTGCATCTAGCTGTGTAAAGCTTGTAATGTAACATTTGATTCTTGGCGTATGACAGCGTCGCTATGCTTGCATGCACCCGGTGGATGGAGCTTCGGTAACGTCTCTACGATGTTAGTCTCTGATTGGCGGAGTGTTTCTTCTTTTGCTTATATACAGGCTCTGATTGGTGTAGTTCAGTTGACATTATGCTTGCATGCCCCCGGTCGGTGGAGCTTTGGTGACATCGCTACGATGTTAGTCTCGATTAGTGGAGTTTGACGAAGTTTGTTATGTACAGCCCCCGATCGGTGGAGATTTGGTGACGTTGCTATGATATTAGTCTTCGATTGGCGGAGTTTGATGAAGTTTGCTATGTACATCCCCCGGTCGGTGGAGCTTCGGTGACGTCGCTATGATGTTAATCTTCAATTGGTGGAGTGTGACGAAGTTTGCTATGTACCGCCTCCGATTGGCGGAGTTTGACGAAGTTTGCTATCTACAGCCTCCGGTTGGCGGAGTTTGACTGGCATTTGCTATGCACAGCCTCCGATTGGCAGAGTTTGACGAAGTTTGCTATGTACAACCTCCAATCGGTGGAGTTTGAGTTACATTTGCTATGTACAACCCCAGGTTTGTGGAGTTTGGCGTTGTGTGACGGTGGTCTTCGATTGGCAGAGTTGTTGATAAGGTTGGTTTACAAGCTCCAGTTGGTGGAGTTATTTTGACAGAAAGCTAACTATCCTATTTTCCTACGAGGGCCCTCTTTCCTTCAGTATTTGATCCGGATCTTGAGCATACCTGCGAAAATTTAAATGAAATATTCTTAGACATAAGATGCAAGTTGAAGTACTTTCGAGAAATAAAGTAGGGAAAGAGTATTTTGGCTCATCATTGTGAGAAGTCGAATGGTGTTTATGATCATTCCCCGAGACTTCATGTTATTTTCCCTGATTCCTGTGTTCCTGCACTCAAACAAAAATTTAGTTTGGGAGAGGGTGTTGATTTGTATCGACTCGCGGACTGTAGCCTCGTCACTGGAATCCTTCGACACCTTGTCAGTCCCGCACATAGTTTCTTAACCTAGAGACTAGGTAGGTGGAAGGGTAGAAAGAGAAAAAATCCTTTTTGAAAAGCATTAGCTTGTTTTTCTAGAAAATAAGTATATTAAGTATATATTAGGAGAAAACAGCCAAATACCCCCTCAACCTATTACCCGATTCTCAACTACACACTTATACTTCACGGGGGTCCTATTACCCCCTAGAGTATTTTAAACACAAATATTGACACCCTTAAAACGTCACCCCCAAATCTTTGTTGCTGAGTGTAATACACGCACCTATTTTTCAGAATAAAATTGTTTTTAAAAAAAATTATCACCAAAATACATCAATTTTAATGCTTTTCATTTTTTCTCCACCATTCTATTCATCTTCCTAAATCATTATATTTTTTCTCCATTGTTCCCAATGTCTCGTCTTCTCCAATCCATCTCCATCTCCATCACACCCATCATCCTCCGTCTTTCTTCTATCTTTTCGATCATTTACTTGCACAAAATCTAGTTGTTATTGTTGAATTCAATAAATTAACATCAATGCTGAATCTTTTTATTATGGTATCTTATTGCCATTATTGTCTAGTTCTGCATCTGGGTTCTCTAGCTGTTTTTTTAATGGATTTGAAGATGAATTTTTCCTTGCCAAATTTCAAATTCTAATACCCACTTTCAATTCCAATCAAGAAACTCACAAATTTCAAATTCTAATACCCACTTTCAATACCTAACAAGAAATTTGGGCTGCTACTATAATCGAAAAGATTTCTTTAGCAGAAGTTGTAATATCATTTTTCAATATCGGATTGAAAGTATTTTCCATTGAGGTGAAAGAAATTAAAGGATTATCATTTTCTTTCTTTTGGTTATGTATTGTATAGGTAATTGTCCATGGAAGCCATGGCAAAATTCAATTGCAGAGGTTTAATTTTTAGAGGTTGGTAATGGTTAGAGAGAGAAGATGTGATTATAATTAACTAAATTTATTTATTAATTGTATTGAATTCAATTAAGAAATGACAGTTGTCAAATCATTTAATTTTGACCTATTTATCTGCCTTACACTTGCCTCTAGGAAAGTGAACACACTTGTTGTGCCACATCAGCACTTAAGGGTGTTAATATCTCTGTTTAAAATACTTCAAGGGGATAATAGGACTTCCGTAAAGTATTGTTGTGTAGTTGAGAATTACGCAATAGGTTGAGGGGGTATTTGGTTGTTTTCTCTATATATTAGGTATATATATACATAGTAATTCTCCAGCGTTTTTAGATTATGACATGTTCCGAAGTCCATCTAGCTTTCCATTTTGTTGACTATATCCAACATGGTCTTCTTGTAGTTTTTACCCTCCTGATGAAGCTTCCCTAGTTCTTTTGTAGACATTGCGACGATCGAGATTTTTCATATTCTGAGGTTACGCTAACTATGAGAAAGTGTTTTTTAAGGGTAAGAAAAAAATTTGGAAATTATGCAGAGAATTGATCGAGCTTGACTCAGGCTGCCTACGTATCCCCAAGATATGAATCAGATCGTAACATAGTTCGAATACAAGCGGGAGAAGTAGAAGTATGTAATGCAGTGACCGAGCTTGACTCAAGCTGCCTACGTATCCAAGTGGAATCAGGTCGTAACGTAGTTCGAATACAATATGAGAGTGAAAAATATGAAATGCAATGACCGGGCCTGACTCAGGCTGCCTACGTATCCAAGTGGAATCATGTCAGGACGTAGTTCAAAATGCAATAGGGAAAGTGAAAAATATGAAATGCTTTGACCGGGCCTGACTCAGGCTGCCTACGTATCCAAGCGAAATAAGGTCAGGGCGTAATTCAAATACAAAAGGAACGTGAAAAATATGAAATGCAATGGACCGAATTCGACAAGGATTGTCTACGTATCCCACCGAGGTAATTCAGGTCAAGCGTAGTTCTAAATACATGGAAATGATGATTTTGGGTTTTCTAAGGGAGACTGAATCCGATGTGGGTTGCCTACGTATCCCGTTGTGGGAAGTCAGGTCTAAACGTAGTTCTGTTATATTGAAATGCAAGAGTACAAAAAAAAAGTGCTAATCTTGAGGTCTTCAGATGTAGTATTCTTGATGGCGTCTGAATTGATTGGCTTTGTGCTCACTCTGCCGTCCATTTCTGCTAAGATTACTGGTCATTGATCCTTAAACTCAAATCTGGCTTGAACTGTCTTTTCTTTTGTTTAACTAGTAGACAAGCAGGATCAGTTGGTAATTTTTCCGAGACAATATTAGTGCTTAATCCTGGCATGTCATCATAAGACCAAGCAAATACATCGACATACTGCTTAAGCAATTGTATTAACTCTTGCTTTCTTTCAGCCTCCAAATATATGCTGACTCGTGCCTCCTTCATGATTTCCTCATCTCCTAAGTTGACAACCTCTGTTTCATCCATATTGGGTTTCTTCTGACTTTCAACCTGCTCGATCTCGTGTGGTAGATTTTCAGGCATTATGCTTTCATCATACTCTTCGTGATCTTGTTCATCACTTTCACCTTGCTCGGTGGATTCGTTACATGTCATAACCGTTGAACGAGGATTTTTATTAATATGAGTGCTGAAAAGTGCAAAAGGTAAGTAAAAATAAATAGATATTTAAAATAATGAGAAATTTTTTAAAGAAAATAAAAACTTTTTATTTCAAAGCATTCCAGCTTTTAGAAGAGGCAAGCAACAAAATATTAGGCATGATTCAAGCCTCAATTTGATCATGCGGAATTTAAAATTAAGACTACTTTTCCACACTACCAGGAATCTGGTTGAAACAGGGACGGGCTGATGGTCCAATTTTGCAAGATTTCTCCAGGTTCGGCATCACGAATGGTCAACTTGCTGAGATTTATCTCTTTCTTTTCTCTAGCCATAGCCACGAACAGATCGCCTATTCATTCTATGATGTCATCAATGCCAGCTTGATCTGGAATCAAAGATTGTTCTGGTACGAAGATTGTCTTGCTTGACCCGTGGTGGACTCTTCCCAAGGTAGGCTCGTATCCGAGTCCGTTGGTGCCTCTATGATGCTTCAACTGGATTGGCTTAACTATGCCATTGGACTTAGGTCCAAGTCCACTCTTTGGCTGATACCCATACTTCAACATCTCTGACGCTACCATTTTTGTTGTACTTGACAATTTTGTATCATCTGGATCTGCTTTCTCATTGACCCTTACAGCTTGCATAATTTCCAAAGTGTGAAAAGTGGCTCCGTCTAACTTGTTAGTAACTGGGATAGAATTGACATAATGAATGGGGTGGTTGAGCTCCCCATGGATGGTAGCTTCTGTGTGACACCACTCAAATTTCACACACTGATGAAGAGTGGAAGGAACCACTCTTGCCATGTGAACCCATGGTCTTCCCAACAACACGTTGTAGTTGGATGATACATCCATCACTTGAAATAGAATGGGGAATTCAACTGGCCCCACCTGCAATGTGAGATAGATCTCTCCAATGACACTTCTCTATGCTCCATCAAAACATCTAACTTTCACATGACTTTCCCTTATCTCTCCCATATTAACGCCTAAATCTCTCAGAGTGGTGAAAGGACATATGTTGCACCCAGAACCACCATCAATTAAAACTTGAGTCACAATCTTATCACAACATTTCACTACGATGTGAAGCGCTTTGTTGTGCCCAACCCCTTCTGCAGGCAACTCATCATCATGGAAAGAAATCTTGTTAGCTTCCATTATTCTCCCAATCGTTGCAGCTAAGGTTTCACTTGTGGTCTCTTTTGGAATGTTTATTCCGTTTAACACCTCCATCAAAGCATTCCTATAAGCTTCAGAACTCATAAGCAGACACCAAATAGATATGTGGGCTGGCGTTTTCTTCAGTTGCTCTTCGACTGAATAGTCTTTAGATTGCATCTTCTTCCGAAACTCTTTGGATTCAGCATCAGTAGCATTTTTCTTTGGATTCTATTATTTTCCAAGAACTCTTTGA